>AWUE01017588.1:0-20839 GCA_001974825.2 Corchorus olitorius
GACACCTTTATTATCAAAACCTTTAATTAGAAACCATAATTAAATCTTTTATTAGTATGAGTGGATGAATGAATGCCCCGAAAGTCATTAATTTGTAAAATGCCCCCACCCCCATGGGAACGCTTTACAAATCTTGCCTTTCGTATCCAGAACTTTGATTGCCCGGCCCCCCTTGGCATACCAAAATTCCTTCGCACTAGCAATATGAATCATGTAGTGCAATGGAAATGATGCCTATATTATGGAATGCAATGCTTAAGTTGCCATATAATGTTAGAAACAAAAGTACTTGGATTAGACAGAGTTTAGTACACCACGGCATCCAAACTTAATTACAACATCAGACATTATTCTGCAACTATCAAATATCTATTCGTCCGACACATCATCAAATTCACTAGCTGCCTGCTCTTGCTTTTTGCGCCTATCGAAATCTTCATTTAGGTATATGTCCTTGTAGGCACTGATGAAAGCTCCGAAAAGATGAATCACCTTCTCCAAACACTCTAGGACTTCATGTTCTCCTGCTTCCCTGAGTATCCTCCGATCACAGACCCTCTGAAGCTCGCTCTTAACCTTCTTAGCCTTGGCCACTCCTGCCCGGACATATTCCTGCAACTCTAACAACTGATTGGTGCGAGCGTGATAACCGTCTTCCCTTTTGTAGAGCTTATATCGAGTGAAGAACCACGTACGCTGTACTTCCTCCACTTCAGCCTTGTACACTAGATATTCTAACTCAAGATTCTCAAAATCGGCCTGACGTGTTTCTACCAGTTCTCCCAAGCGGATAACCTCAGCATTTAAGTCTTGGATCTAAACTTCATAGGCGGCGCTCTTCAACACGGATTGCACTTCCCGCTCAGTTGTCTTTCCCCTTTCCGCCATAAGTTGAGCTTTCAAGGTGGCGATCTGCTGATTAGCACTGGCAAGCTCTGCTTCTTTTTCTTTAAGGGCTCTAATTTCTTCATTTTGGCGTCGGACCAAGGCCACCAAGTTGTTGTTAAAGTCCTTCTCTTCTTCCAATTCTCCCTTAAGGATCCGATGTATGCTTTCCATTTCCCTGTTTTCCTGCTCAAGTGCAGCATGCTCGGAGTTTTCCATAACACCTGCGACTTCTCTCCTCTTTAGTTCAATCGCCCTTTCCCAGAATATGTCTCTAGATTGGCCAATCTTCCTATTCTGGCTCCCACAGAAGTCTGCCCTATCCGTCTCATCTTGAAGCTTCTCTTCACCCTCTGTATTCCTCTTTTGAATCCGCTCTAATTCCTCGCACAATCCACCCATATCTTCCTCCATCCTTTTCCATTTCTTTTCCCATTCATCCTTTTCTGAGCAATACTTCTCCTCTAACTCTCAGAGCACTTTTTCTGCTCGAAGTCTCTGATTTTCATACTTTAGCCTTACTATCTCATCTTCATTGTCGGCTCCTAGCTTGTAACTCGGGATTCTTTTCGGAAGAGGTAGAATCTGGTTCTCGACCATTTCTTTATGCCAAGCCCTGTATTCTCGTGACGGGAGGGCTTCATACTTTCTGCTTTCTGATACATATTCCCATTTTGAATCTTTCCATTTCTTGGCTAAGCATCGAGCCTTGGTGATCGCTTCATCTCCCACGTGTTCAATATCGATACTACTTAGTCCTTACACGGGAGGTATGAACTGCTCTAACCCATACTGTCGTTGAACTAGCAGAGGTGCATAGGTGGTTGTCCCGAATGTCCCATCAATAACATCCAGGTCTCTCCTCCACACGACATAACGGGCTGCGACACCGGCATCCAATTCGGCATCCAATCTACCATACGATGTCTCAACGAGCCGAACCATTCTTTCCACTCCACCATACTCTTTTTCTGTAGCTCCATCTTTGTACTCTCAATTATGGGGTTGTCTCCCGGGATGGATGCTAAAGTGAACACTCCCTTTACTGTGTGGATGTGACTCTTCATCCAATTACATAACAATTGCGCGCATCCTTGAAATCTGCCATTTCCTCGGAGCCTGCAGAAGTTCAAAGACCGTATAGTCTCTGCCAGTATTGTGGGTGCAATTTCGAACCCGGATTCGTTCTGGTCGAACACATCCACCAACACTTCATCCACATATCCTAAAGCCGACGGAAAGAGGACCAATCCATAAATCAAAAGTGCCATTATCTTGTGCCCCTTCTCACTTTTGATATGCTCTTTTGCTTTGCCCAGAAGATACCTAGCTGATATACCCTTAGTCTTGTCACTCAGCTCCTTAATCTCATTCTTGATTTCTGCAAACTTCTCCCCAATGATGGCTGGCAACTTCTTGCGCGGCTGATAGTCATGATTTCTCCAATAAACCTTGCGAGTAATCGGTTTCCCAAGAAAGAGTAGTGCACTGTATTCTTCAACAGTAGGGGTCATGTCCACTTCGTTGAATACGAAACACCTATAAGCCGGATCCCACCACTGAATCATAGTTTTCAGCATCACATGGTCTACGTCCACCCTGAGCAATGACCCTATCAGCCCATACTTCTTTTGGAACCCTTGTTTATCTGGCAATTCTCCCCACAACTTGACCAATTCCCTCAAATCATTTTGCCTAGTGTCCATTCTGTCCATGGGCGGGAGTTCCATCTCGACAGTCATGTTATGGCCTAACTGAACTGAATTCTGATTTACGATGTCTGTACCCAATACCTCAGCAATAACACCCGAATGCGTGGGTCCCATTCCTGTCATCGAATCCATTCCTTTGATTTCCGACATTATATGGCAACCTATTGATGCATGGGAATGATGCGACAAGACAAAGAAAACCAAGAAAGAAAAACAAAAAAGGTAATGTCAGTATAGATAACGAGAAGGAAATAACAGGAAAAGCAAGTAAAGCTTTAAAATCAATCCCCTTGTTTATGAAAAACGAGAATTATCCTTGAAGAAAATCTGGACCGAACATCCATTTTGGGGAAGGGTTGGTCACAGTATGAGTAGTCATTTTGAAAAACAAAGGGCAAGAGTAAGAAACGTTCCTTCTGTGTACCTAATGCACTCATCCTCACAGGTTTGGCCCTACCTAGGCTGGAAGTCGCTCCACTATATGTCGGGCGAAGGTTCACCTAGAGGTTCCCAATTCATCCTACTAGCATCCATTGCTGGGCTAATCGGATTTCCTTGGGTGGAGGTTTTTCGCACAACCTACCCGGGGACAAACGAGTCCCACGAAGGCTTGCTATTATACCTCTCAGAACTAAAGGTATGCCCGGGTCTGAGGCAATCTCATGCATGAATGCAAAGTGATGTGTGTGAAGGAACAACTTACCAGTACCCTAAAACTACACCTGACAGACCTAGTAACTAACCACAATGAGAAACAAAGAAAACAACAAGATGTGAGCGAAAATAGCAGAAATATCGAAACATAAAGCAACAAACATCAAAACAAACAAAACAAACAAAACAAATCAACCATTTTCATTATTAACCCTAGATCTTGTTTAAACTAAGTGAGGACTGACTCTCTAACTGTCCCCAGCGGAGTCGCCAAGCTGTCGAAACGTTCGGGTCCGGGGAACCCTGCCGAGACGATGTTGGTAAGGAGTCGCCATTAATCTTTTTTTATGGTGTGATAAGCCACCTATCTTAAGTTTAATACTAACCTAGGCTTGGCGAAGGTAGTACTAAACCTAACCATGTCTGCTTAACCAGAGTCTATGGGTTCGGGAGTCGGTTACGCTCGGGGAAGGATTAGCACCCCCGAGACGCCCGTCAAACGACGGTACCTCTAGCCTAAACTAAATCTAATGGGTTAATACTAAAGGTTGCTTTTAAATCTTAATCTTGATTATTAAAAAGGGTTATAAAAGGAAAACAAAACCATTTTTGAAAACGATGTCGAGAATTCGAAGAATATAATCGAACACTGTCGATTAATCCAATCACGATTCTCTTTCACTATTTGCTCTCTTGTTTATCCTTTTCTCTTCAAAGAAGGAAATTTTGAAAATACTATGACAAAACCTTTTACCATTTGATTTTTTCTAAAAACTTACCAATTTTATTAATTTCCAAAATCTTCTTTCGGATTTCTTTATTTTCCATAACCTTCTTCTGGAATTATCCAAACTTTTATTCCAAAATCTCCTTTTGAGTTTACTAAAAAAAAGGTTCTATTTAAAAAATGCTTACCTTGAAATCTCTTGATTTACTATTTTCTTAATTTTGAAAATCGAATAAGAGAACACTGATTTTTTTGAAAAATGTTTTTTGGAGAAAAATGATCTTTTTGTATTTTCTTGATTATGCTTAAAAGGGAAGGAAAATGAATGTAGATGATGCGTGAACTGGTTCAATTTAATCACGTGATCGATAAAGTGGGGGTTTACTCGAGTCAACCATTACGAACCTAGCCCGGCCCCCCAGGGATATTCGTAAGGGTTGTTCGATCTCGGAGCAGAATCCCGGGAGGTTGTGCTCATGCATCTTTACCCGGAATTCGCCCGTCATAGTAAAAAACGACACTTTATAAATCGGAACATATAATAGTGGCGTGTAATGCAAACAGTTTAAACATGCAAATAAGTATGATATACATACAGTTAAAGTCTATCTCTACTAAATTATTAGAAACCAAAGTCCGATTGGACCAAAAAATCAAATTAACAATAACTAGCAAAAACTTATGGGTCGGACTAGGCTCGCTGGGGACTTTTCTGCACACTAAAGAAATGATCAGTAAAATTCAGGCGAATCACCAAAATATCAACCAATCCCAATATGCGAGTGGTAAATCAAAATAAGGACTAAATTAACATGCAAAAGGAATCGGTTTCAATGACCAACTACTAAATGGCGAAATACGGACCAAGATATGACCAAAAGAAATCAATCCCTTAATTAAGGACTCAGTTTTCAAGTCAATATTCATCCAAACATATTCTTTAATCCCTTTTCAAGTTAACCTCAATTTTAGAAAATCTAATCTTTAATTCCAAATTATGGTTTTCGAATTAAAGCTAGCTCAAAGAAAATGGACCGAAGCCCAAATTTCCAAACTAGATTTAACTTGAATATTCAAATTTTGGACTAAAGCTTAAATCTTCCCAATTGAAATGAACTTGTGAAGGGCTCAAAAGACCTATTGGATTCACATGAGCTTAAAAAAGAAAATTTTGATCAAGGGTTTTAATCTCACACTAAAGACAACTCAACAAGGATTTAGCTAAATGACTTCTACCATAAAGATTAAATTGCAAGTTAATTTGAACATAAAAAAAACCCAACTTTATCATTGCACTACTTAATTTAACCACAAAACACCACAAAATGATAATTATGGGCAAGTATCAAATAAAGCTCACATCCTTCAAAACAAAACTCAATCTTTATGCTAACAAGGCTAAATTTTAAGCTATCCCCTTAGTAAAAACTTGAACTTGACACTTAAATCATAAACCATGACATACTCACTTGATAAATTGACCAAGACCTCAAATTTAAATGACAAAGCTACCATTTTTAAATAGATTTATCATATAGAAAATTACTCATGTAGGATAGCTTAAATTAATCTAGCATCTTATCAAAAACAACTTAAACATGCCATCAATTTAAACAAAACAACACAAGACCAAGTCTCAACTTGTGCTAATCAAGCATAATGAGCCCTAAATTGCAACAAACAAGTATTTCAGGCTTCAAATGACATCAATTAAAATAAAAAGTAGAAAATTGAAAGAGATTGAGAAAGGCCTACCCAAAATGATGCCGTTTCGGAATAAAGCCAGTGGCTTTATAAGCCAAAACGTCTTCTTCTCCAACGCCCACTCTCCTCTCAACCCTAATCACTCTTTCGGTTTCACCTCTCTGCAACTCCCTCAAACACACCCTCAATCACCCATTTCACCGTAAACAAAGCCCAGATCTGAAGGATACAAACTCGATTTTCAAAACCCCACAAGAAGAACCGATTTTTTTTTTTGAGAAAACAAACTTGAAAGAACCGAGATTCAAAGGGCAAAGTGATTTTCAAGCCAATCCTTTGATGATTGGTCTCGATCCTCACTACCAGACCCTTTTTCGATCTCTTGTTGCTTTTTTCTTTTCAATTGCTCAAAAATTTCTCAACAAAAAACCCTAAATTTTTGTCCCCAAATTTTCTCTCTCTCCCCAAAAACCCCGTTCTGTCAAAGATGAAGTATATATATCAGCGTTTCGATACCCTAGTTTGAAGATAGCAGCCAATTCTTGATGAGCTGTCAGGTGTAGTTTTTATCTCAAAACGCTGAATTTCCGTTCAATTTTATCATCAACCCAAATCTATTTTGCTAATTTGTCTTCTTGTAGGAGATGGTGACCTGGCAGCCAACTTGGCCTCTACTCGCTTAATTCCCCTCCATTTTGATTTTCAGCACATGTTGAATTGAGACAAAGGACGGACCAAATGGGTTGAGTCAACCAGGTGAGAATTTTAACTTTTGCCTGACATCCTTTTGACTCTGTTTTGCTTGACTTGTTTCTTTGATTCGCTCGACTAGCATGGTCCTTGGGTCGATGAAATAGTCCCATTTTGGTGCTCTAATCTTGACTTAAAATGTGATGGCTGGGTTTGCACCTTGGTAATGTATCCTAACTGGAGAAAAGTGTGGAAGAAAGGTAAAATCCTTCATTACTTTCTTGGCTTTAATTGCTTTTTGAGATGAATGTTGTTATGACTTGAAAGTGTTCATAAGAGAAAGATGCTACCACACTGAAATTGGAAGTGCATGACATCTGGATAGTGAACTGCAAAATGCATATGGCTAGGTTTTGAGATGATGTGGATTGAAAAATGCATATAGCTAAGTTTTGTGTTGTAATGGATTGAAAAATGCATATAGCTAGGTCTTGAAATGCAGTGAACTTTCATTCCTGTGGATGATGCTAGAAGTGCCAAGGCAAGTGCTTCATTTTTTGTCTTTTTTGGGATGCCAAGCTCTGTTTGGTTCATTGCTTCTGCATAATAAGTCTGCTGTCCTGTTGAAATGATGCTGTGATGACTGACGCCACCCTGCTTTCTTTCTGAATTTCGATGACCTTATGAGCTATCTTAAGTAAAGGTGCATGTTTGAAGCAGAGAAAGACTAGTCTCTTAAATTGATGATATGCCCTATGTGATTGTCCCACTGGATTGTGCCTGCTGAATTCATTGTTGGTTCACCTTGTATTGGCTTTGTTTTAAAGCTCTCTGTCCTCATTCTTGTTCTATGTCACTGTTTCCTCCTGGTCTTTTTGCATTGTGACGTTGTCTGACTTGATGACCTGCAGTTTAATTCCTTGCATGCAATCATTCTTCTATGGCTTTGGTGGGATGATGAGGTCTTGAATTCAATCTTGACCCTCTCAATCCCTAAAGCCTACAAAAAAAATCTCCCAGGTTTGCTTTACATCTTCACTTGCTTGCTGCAATTCATCTTGTACTCTTTTCTGTTTTGCACTTGTTTCTTGTTATTTGCTTTGCCATTTTTTATTGATGTTTGATGATCCCTGCTGATTTGTAATCTCCTGTTTGCTTATGCCCTTGATCTGTCATGTTGTATTCTGATTTAAGTTTTTTTGCATTGTGGCATACTCACCAACAGATGGTGTTTGTGCTTTAAATCCTGGGGAGACATTTCCTTTCCACATAGAATATAAGCCAGTATTGGTTACTGCATTTGGGTGTCTAGTTTTTTCCTTGCAGGTTATGCACTTCTTCAATGAAGGATCACATTCCAAGCACATGGGACCTTAGGCAAAGGACTGCAAGACTCGATCCAAGAGGGCAATTTAGTTTCCTTTGTAGATTTGTATCTGTAAACAATCATTGCCAAATTTCGTTTTTTCCTTTCTTTTGAGCTTGTGTAATCACTGTGACTTTTATGTACTTCTAATTCTTGTAATTTTGAGCTTTGGAAATTATGAAATGCAACAGTAAAGCTCCTTATACACCGAGTGAAAGCAAGTACCCAAAGCAAATCACCTATTAGAAAGGGCTTAAGGACAAATAGTCAATGAACCATGAGTGTATTACTGAATGCATATTACTAATGGACTAAGGAAGACAAATATGACATGCTTGATAAATATGTGACACTAAAATGTGAATAATAGACAAATAAACATGACCTTGTCTAATGAGAATATACCACTAAATGTGCAAATGAGCAAATAAATATGAACATGCTGAAATGTGAATGAACAAAACTAACTTAATGTTGTTGATATTGAAATAAGTGTGGACATGCAAACTTAATAAAACGAGGGTCATGGGGATGCTAGATGATTAATAGAAAATTGATTAATCGAAGGTGTCCCTGAAATGACCAAAATGCCCCCTAGCCTAGCAAAATGACCAAAATGCCCATGGATGTACAAAATGACCAAAATGCCCTTGGTCATGCAAAATGAGCAAAATAAAAGTAAATTGATTTTAATTAAAGGATACAAGACAAAAAGGGGTGTCTACACCCCTGCTTGTAAAAGCTCATCTAATTGCTTCCTCAATTCGGCTAATTCTGGAGGAGCCATTCCGTAAAGGCCCTTTGCTGGTGGCTTTACCCCTAGGAGTAGTATAATCTCATGATCTACCCCACTTCTTGGAGGCAATATCTTGGGCAGCTGATCTGGCATCATGTCTTAATACTCTTTGAGCACTGTTTCCACCCCACTAGGAACTCCCTCAGATGAGCCATCTTCCTTGCACACCGACATGACTATGTAGGATGGTTCTCCCTGTTTTATCCCTTTCTTGAATTGTAGTGCGGATATGATCTTTTTCCCGCTCCTTGGGAGGATGGTGGCTGGCACCACACACGGGCGATCGCCCGAGAACAATAGGCAACTGGCAGACGGAACTGCAATGGCCTTCGCCACCCTCATGAAGTTCAAGCCTAAGACAACATCGAAATCATCCATATGGGAAACCGTGAGGTCCACGTCTCCTACCCAATGGCCTAATTTGGTCATCACCTGCTTAGCACTTCCATAAATGGTCGAGGCCGGTGAGTTTACCGCTTTCATTTGCCCACACTCGTTGTCAACCTTAAGACCGCACCGCTTTGCCTCCACTAGGGTGATATAGGTGTCGGTGGCGCCCGTGTCTACCATAGCTTTGGTCGCCTTCCCATTTAGCACCATATCCACATACATGAGTCCCCTACTTGGCTCTTTCTTCAACTGGTTCAATTGAGAATGAAGTGCATTGGGGAATCGTAATGACCCAACTCTAACAAACTCGCCCTCTGTTTCCTCTTCTGCTTGATGCACATCCGAGATCTGCTGCTTTGATGCTTGAAGGCACTCATAACTCCCCTATGTGGGCAATCTCTAACTATGTATGGTCTGTTGCACAAGAAGCAAGCCAATTGTTGTTTTGCTTTAAAAGTGGGAGCACTCGATGTTGTTGGAGTCGAGTCTCTATTATTCTGTCGATTGTCCGCTCCTCCACTTGAGCTCTTGCCCATCTTTGCGGGCCTTCCCCATTAAAAGAGCTATTTCCACAGTTGCTTGATGGTGGGCTCTTACGCTTTGAAGAGCTCTCACTATAGTCGTTAAGGCGTTCCACCGCCGCCATGGACGTAGCCACGTCTTGTATTTTCTGTCTTAACAATTCGGTCCTGGCCCAAGACTTGAGGCCCTCAAGGAAATAAAACATCTTATCCTTCTCTGACATGTCCCTTATATACAGCATCAACGTTGAGAAGGTAAAGACATACTCTCTCACCGACCCTGTCTGCTCCAACTCATGAAGCTTCTTCCGAGCTAAGTATTCTACATTTTCCGGGTAGAACTGATTCTTGAGCTCCTGCTTGAGCTCACCCCACGTCTTAATGAGGCACTCCCCGTCTATGAATTTGGAGAGCCACCACAACTTAGCATGACCAGAAGATACATGGCCGCCAAGCTCACCTTCTACTCCTCTGAGTCGGTGTGCATGGCCCTGAAGTATTGTTCGATGTCTAACAAGAAGTTCTCCAACTCTGTAGCATCCCTTGCCCCCTCATATCGTCGGGGTTCGGGCACTTTTTCTCTGTTTGGCCTCTCAAACGCACTCGATCCTGTGTTGCCCACCGACAACACCAATAAGCTCACTTTCTCTTTGAGCTCCCCGAGATCAGTTTTGAGGGCCTGTATGGCTTCCCTGGTCTCCTCTCCCAGGGTCTTCATTTGCTCGGATAACTCCCGCTGGGTTGTCTCGATCTTTTTCTCCCAAGATTGGCTCATTGTATGCCTCTCTACTTTTCTCTTCAACGCGGCCATTGCGGCTTCCAGCTCCTCGAGCGTTTGTACATTAGTACGCTCAATAGCAACGTTGTTAGATGCATTTGACATCTTGTTGCACTTCGTTTGTCAACAACCTTGCTTTGAATACCAACTGTCACGAACTAAGTCTTTTCTCGCTTAAGGCTCATCCGTGTGGCACTTGAATGGGCTCTCCCGATCAAGTCAGCCAATCCGATGTTCGATCTGAACAAGCAAACATTAAGCCAAAATGTTAGTAAGGGACAAGCAACATAATTTCGGGGCATAGCCGCGGCTAGCCCGGTGACCCCCTGGCTCGGAGAGAGAAAAATGGTTTATTATATTAATAATGAGTTTACAAAAGAGTCTCGAGACTTACCAACCTAGGGCCAAAGGGGGCAGCCCTAGGAGGTGTGTTGATACATAGCTTAACCAGTGAGACAGCCCAAGTATCTGCCAACTGCTCACCCCCCTCAAAGAGCTAAATGAACTTTAGAGTTATGACACCAACAACCATTCATGTGCTTGAAATGGGGACAAATATCCTAAAACTAGTCAAGGTTGGCCATCTACCCAAGTCATGGCCCTATACAAGGGTTGGCCATGACACTGTGCATGGGTCGGCTTGAACCAATAAAATCGACCGCAGTCGATGCAACCGACGCTCGTCAGCTCGGTTGTGAGGTGTCGCTCGGTTGCGTCGAATGAAGCTGACGATGAAGTGGGAGGAACGGTCCGTGATCGAGTTTGGGGTTTTTGTCCAAAAACTGAGTGAGACCCGACCGACTAATAGCCTTCCATAATGGAATTTCCATTGGTTTTACTCAGTTCTCACCTCCCCCAAAGCATGGAATTCGTCTATTCAAGGGCAACCTTGATCTTTTCAGGGTCACGCATAGGCTACGATGAAAGAGTCAAGGTGGTTGAAGTTAAGGTTGGAGATGGTGCGGCAGAGGAAGAGGACCTCGAGTCCTGGTCTGAGATGGAGTATTTACATGTTGTTGGGAAATAGGTTTAAAAAAGAAAAGATGATGCCACGTGAAAGCATTGTTTGGAGAAGAGAGGAAGGCAGACATAATGGGCTTCTGAGTTTGGGCTAATAAATAAGGCCTAATAGTTTAAATATTAAATTGGACTTGGAGTTGGACTGAGGAATTTTTTTTTTTTTTTTGAATTAAAGACCTTAAAAACGAAAATCAACCGAACTGACTAAAACCGATGGCACCGGCTGTCATCAGTTTCAAAGGTCACTTGGTCGGTTTTCGGTTACACTTATCTTATAATCGAAAACCGAATAAAACCGACTACAAAAACCGAAACAGAACCGTGCACACCCCTAGTAGGGTTGTGCATGGGTCGTCTTGAACCGACTGCAACCGATGCAATCGTCGCTCGTCGGCTCGGTTGCGAGGTGCCGGTCGGTTGCTACAATGAATTGGGAGGAATGATCGGTGATCGAGTCTGGGGTTTTTGTCCAAAAACCGACATAGACCCGACGAACCAATAACCGAAACTGACCGAAACCGAACCATGCGCACCCCAAGTCTTTGGTCACTTTGGTTATCATCTCGATTAAACAACTATCAATATGTATAACACAATGTAAAGATTGAAGGGGGGATTACCTTTAGACCAACATTTCTCAACACCACATTCATTTGGGTTACTATTTGCATGGTTTTTTTTATTTTTTTGTCTTTTTAGCATGGTTTTTATGTTATTAATTTCATGTGATGACAAGGCTAAATTTGGTGTTTTATGTAAATTGGCAAGGGTAAATATGGTGTTCCATTAATTTTTTTTTATCTCACCTAGGGTTTAACTTATATGTTTAGGGTTTAGGACATATCTCTCTCTTAGAGTTTAGGAAAAAATTACCCTTGGTGGGTCCCAATCTCCACTAAAAACACTTTCTTAGTTGAATTATTTATCAAATGATCCCTATACTTTTGTACTTCAAGTTATTGAGCCCTATCTTAATCGATTTAACGCATCAATTTTATTTTTTTTTTCTATTTGTCTGATTAAGGGAATTGAAGTGTCTATTAAAAGGTAATTTCATGATTTAGAACTTTCATGAATGACTCAAAAGCCAATTTTTATGTTTCAATTCAGAAAAAAAACCTTCTGAAATTTGGTGGTTTCGATTGCCGGTCTATTTAATATCATATAATTTTCGATTAAAGTTATTCAAGTGTCGGTTTAAAGGTTGTTGCATGATCTACGACTTTCATGAAGGACCCGAAAAGCTAAATTTGATCTACGAATTTCATGAAATGTTCAAAAGGGAATTTTTATGTTTCAAGATCTCCATCAACAAACATTTTCTTATTTGGATGATTTATCAAATGACCTTCATACTTTTCTACTTTACACTACTTAGTCCTTTACAAATCCTATCTTACTCGATTTAACGCTTCAGTTTTATTTTTTTTATTTATTCTATTTGTCCAATTAAGGTACTCGATTTAACGCTGCAGCTTTTTTTTCTTTGTTATATTTGTCCAATTAAGGTAATTCAGGTGTCTATTAAAAGGTAATTTCATGATCTACAACTTTCATGTAGGAATCAATTCTAAAAAATGCTTCCGAAATTGTGTAATTTCGATTGACGGTCAATTTAATATCATATAATTTTTTTTATCTAAATGTCTGATTAACAAAGATACACAAAGATCATTTAATAAAATTTTCGACCCCGCTGCGGAGCGCGAGCCAAAAACTAGTTATTTTCAAGCTCAAACGAGCTTGCGATCATTTATATTTCTATGATAGGAGAATATATATATATAATTATATATATATATATCTATACTATATTAAAAAGTACGAGTCTTTGTAAAACTTTTGAATTGACCATTGTACCTCTATTTTTTGAATATATTTCTTAGATGCCATTATTTAAACTTTTATAATTTTATTCAACTAAAAACTATATTTTTATTTAATTACATCTAATATCATTATAACTATTTTATTTTACCATTTTACTGTTTTACTCAACTAAAAATTCTATTTTTATTTAATTAAATCTAAATATCCTTATAACTATTTTATTTTGCCATTTTACTATTTTAATTAAACAAATTTGATATACTAGAATTTTTTAAATATATTTCTTAAATGACATTTTTTAAACTTTTACATTTTTTTAGAAATAAACTTTTACAGTTTTATTCTACTGAAAACTCTATTTTTATTTATTGAAATTCAATATTTTATTTTGACCATTTTAATTTTAAAAATTTATAGACTTTTTGGTAGGTCTAGAGTCATTTCAATTATAATATAAACTAATAAAAGTATTATTATCAAGTTTAAAAGTTAAAATAAGTTGTCTAATATTAATTGTTCAACATTTTTAAAAACTAATTAAGTTAAAATTTTATTTAAATTTTAATTATAGTGATTGGCCTATTTCTATTTTTGGAGTGTGTATTGTTATAACAAGAATTTAAAGTTTTTAAAAATAAAAAGAGGAGTAACATACGATTATTTCCTTTGACTTATAAAGTTAGAGATGTTAATCGGACGGGTTGGGCGGGTTTTGGGTATTGTCATTTGGGTCCAGGACAAATGAGTTAGGTAATTTTATAGAGTCATTCGGGTTTCGGCTCATCTGGGTTTGGGTCATTCGGCTCTCGGATCTGCTAGGTCTCGGGTCAGACGAGTTCGTGTTTTGTCCTCATGTCATTCGGGTTTTGGGTTTTTTGGGGATATGTATTGAAATAAATATTAGTTATATAATATCTAAATTTATGTTCTTTCTTTACATCAATTATATTTATAAATTAATTAATAATATAAATATCCATAAAAATGAAATTGAATTACAACCCTTACTGACAAGATTATTATTATGATAGTAAAACCTAATAGAAAAAGTTGTTAAGATATTACTAATTAATTATTATTATTTATTCAATTTGTAAAAAATAATTTGCTAATTATAAATTTATCATAAATTATTCATATAACGGATTTAGTATTTATTCATATAATTATTATTTATATAATGAAGTTTAGCAATTTAATCATAATAGGTAAAATTATAACAATAATATAAATTTCATTGAATAAATGATAATTTAGAAAGGTTAAAATTATAACAGTGTGAATTTTATTGAATAAAATATAATTTTAGTTTATAATATTCTCGGATCATTCGGGTTATGTGTTTGTCGGGTCTATATCAGACAGATTCGTGTCATTTATTTTTTCTGGGTACGGCCGGGTTGGGTGGATTATCGGGTTTGTGTCAGGTTTTGACAGCTTTACTTATAATTAATTTCAATTATTAATTTAATTTTCATTTAATTTAAACACGATGAGTCACGTGCAATGCACGTTGAAATAAAGACTAGTATATATAAAATATAAGTTATTATCGTTATCATCGCCAAAATTACTATTTTTTTTAGTTTCCAAAATTACTATTTAAACTTTAAAAAATGAAAATGAAATATATGCAGGACGGATGTGGTGTCATTGTCCCATGGTGTACCTGCCAATGTCATACTTATATGGGAAGAGATTTGTGGGGCCAATCAATTCACTTATTTTGTCACTCAGAGAAGAACTCTATACTCTTCCCTATCACCTCATTGATTGGGACCAAACTAGAAATTTATGTGCTAAGGCAACTCAATTTTTTTATATTTATTTATATGTATATATTTTATTATGTCTGGCATGTGGCAATATATATATATATATATATATATATATATTTTTTGATATTGATATAATTTTTTCTTTAAAGAAATATTTTAATGTCATAATAGTTTGATTTATAAAAGTTCTTTTTTAAGACTAGAAGTGCAAGCATATGTATTATGCAATTATAGTGCATAATTTAAGGCATGTAAATAAGCAAGTAGAAAACAATAATCCCGTCAATGGAGGTGGTCAAAGTGGTAAAAGTTTAGATTTGTAATAGAAAGCGTATTCGAACCTCCATGATTCTTATTGATTGATGTTCTGTAAGTTCAAAAAATTCATAGAATAAATCCTTAAAGGGGTTGTGGGCTTGTTCTGACCTTGAAAATGAAATAATTTTACCTTATTGCTAAACTTTTTAAAAAAAAAAATCCTCAAATTAATCTTTATTCAGTTAATACTAAATAGAAATTTCGTCAAGCGCCTTTTTTTTCCCTTTTTAAATGTTAACTACTTAATAAATTAAAGTCGTATCACAAGTTAATATTTCGCATGCCTGCAGGAAGATCAATACAGTTCACATCCTATGATGCAAAACATGTTATGGGATTGTCTTCAAAAGGTGGGAGAACCTTTATTGCGAAATGGCCCTTCTCTAGAGTAAGAAAAAGGGCTCTAGGCATTGTGATGCAACATACCCATTACGAGGACGAAAGTACTCGTTATATTTGCCTTGGCCCTGTCAATAAGGTTAGCTAATTTTCTTCACTAAATCAAATCAACATAAACTCTTGATTAATTAATCCAAACTAATGTCTTCCTTGCTATTATTTTACCATGATTAAAACTTAAGCATTATTAAATGAGTGGAGGTCTCGCAATTCCTAACATATCTTCTTGGATTAGGTACTAAATATGGTATGTTGCTGGGTCGAGGACCCAAAATCAGAAGCATACAAGTATCACCTTTCAAGAATAAAAGATTACCTTTGGGTGGCAGAAGATGGCATGAAAATAAGGTTTAAATATATTATTTTAAGTTACATTAATATATTAATCCATTAATTTTCTCTATTAATTTGGTTTGTGTGTATATATATAGGGATACAATGGATCTCAATTATGGGATGTTGCCTTCTCTGTTCAAGCAATTTTGTCAACCAATCTTGTAGACGAATATGGTTCAATGCTTAAGAAAGCTCACAACTTCATTAAAAATACACAATGTATCTATTTTCCAAATTAAAATTAAATAATTGAAACTATTAAAAATTTAAGTACATAGAAAATGTTTAATTAAGTATTATCTTCTCAAAAGTCCTTTATTTATTTATTTATGTTGACAAAATTTTCAAGTTGATTTAGAGTTGGGTTGGCATTGCGTTTGAATATAAAAAAACTGCTTTTCACCTCAAACGCAACGCCAAACAATTTTATGGTTGGTTTCAAAAGCTAGTTTTGACAGTAAAAAACAGCTCAACCTGAAAAACTATTATTTTAATACTTTTACGTTTTAAAACTGTTTTTAGCATTAAATGACTAAAAATAACATAAATCACTTTTCTTTCGTTTTAAGTTTTTATCCGTTTAAGTCATTTTACTTTTCTACCACACCTTTTAATAGTTATACTAAACATTAATTACAATTTTCTACGGCAACTTTTAAAAATACTTTTTAAAAACATTTTCTCCAAACCGAATTTTTCCAAATTACAATCGCAATACCCAAATAAGCCTAAATTATATATATGTATATATATTTAGGTCAAGGAAACTAGTAGTGATCTTAAATCCAGCTGGTATCACCACATTTCAAAGGGAGGATGGCCTTTCTCAACTCCGGATAATGGTTGAATTGTATCAGATTGCACATCCGAAGGTTTAAAGGTACCCTATCCTTAACTACTTGGCAAATTGCATGCGCTGATATATTAATAATTTACTATATGTATGTATATATATGTATATGTGATTTATGTTTAATTAATAATAATTTGGGCTGATATTAATTTATATTTTGTTGTAGGCAGCACTACTATTATCAAATATGCCAATTGACATTGTAAATGATGATGCCAAGATTACACCACATCAATTATATGATGCTGTTAATGTTATTTTATCTTTACATGTAACTAATATAATTCATTGACATTATACTTTCATTGATTATAATTAAAATAAAAAAGAATTATAATATTGTATATATAATTTCTTTATAACTAGAACTTCCCGGTCGCGCTTCGCGTGCGGCTGTTTTATTTTATAATTTTTTGAAGAAAATTCAGTTAAGAAATGAAATTTATAAGTGCTTTTAAGAAAATTTAGTTAAGAAAAGAAAGTTATAAGTTATTGTGCAATACTAATCAAAGATGATGAGACTATTGTTTTTTAAGTATTTAATTTTATTGTCATTGATCTTTCTTTAATTGTTATATATCACATTTTGTTTTATCTTATGTATTCAATTTTTTTGAAACATATAAGAATCCAGAACATGAACAATTGAGTCAAAAGGGGATAGTCGTTTTGGTAAAAAGAAAAAGCCTTCCATTTCTCCCCTCTAATTAATGCGGTCTATGATATTATCATTGACATTCATTGAATAACATATGAAATGGGATGAATGACGTTTAATTTTCCCAAATTATAATTAATTTATTATTATAGTATATAATTAATTTTGTTAAATTAAATAGATTATAATTATAAATTAATAGGAAAAAGGCCTTTAATTCAATAGCCGGGATCCACATTTGAAATTTAACATACTAATAATACACAAAAAATTATATATTGAATGAACACAAACATAATGAACAAAGTATTAGGAAATTAACAATTAACACTTGTCAAAAAAACAAAACGTCATGTGACGCTCAATGAGGGCATTGCTCATAAGATTAATAGTATGTATAATAATATAATGTATAATATATATGTATATATAATTATGGAAGAACATTAATAACGTTAATATCAACAGTCACTTATCATTAAGTTGCTTTGGGGTATATATATCCTTCCTAACATCAATATTAATTGAGTAATGCTCCTTATCCCGCATAATCTCATCACTTGAGTATCCTATCTGACGTGGCCATACCACGTTAGGTGCCAACTTAGAATTTTTTACAATAAATACTAAAACCATATTTAGTAATATACTAAATTTTAGGACTCATAGTGTAAAACCTGCTTTTTTTTAATTAAAAAATTAGAAATTAACCGATATTAAATTTATGCCTTAATTATAGTAAAAAAAATAAGTTAAAAACTAAATCTAGAAGTGAGGGAGAGTCTGACGTGGATGACACTTCAGGTTGGTACTTTTTTTTCTTTTTTGCCATATTAGGTTGATACTCTAAGCGGTAGAAAATTGATGGGTTAAACATAATTTTTTCCATATTAATTATAAACGATTTTCAATTATAGAACAAAAGCGGTGGATTGGCCTCATACGAGCTCACAAGATCTTATGCATGGATGGAAGTAAGAATAATGCTAGGTTATTAAATTTCTCATCCATATATATATTGGAGACAATTGTTCTTAGTTCTAACATTTTTTAAATTCTTCCTATATGAATAATATAGATGTTCAATCCATCTGAAATGTTTGGAGACATCATCATTGACTATCAGTAAGATGGACAAATCGTTTTCTTATAATTTTTGTTAATCATATCTATAAATTAACAATTACTCTACTTAATTATGTCAAAATTTTGATAATTATAGGTATGTTGAATGCACTTCGGCAGCAATTCAAGGACTTCAATTATTTCTAAAGCTACATCCAAACTATCGAAGGAAAGAAATAGAAGCTTGTATTGCGAAGGCAAGCAAGTTCATTGAGAGTATACAACTATTTGATGGATCATGGTATGTATTTTTCTTCCTAGCAAACATGCTTGAGAATTACACCCCTAATTAATGTAACTAGCATCTTCCAAAAAAATGGCCTAATACCAAAAAATCCCTTATTTTTTTGGAGGATAAACAAATCCCTTTTTTTTTAATCCAAATAAATTCATTTCCTTTCGTAAATGATCCAACTTAATTCTTTTGAGTAACGGCTGTATGACACGTGAACATTTCCCCATTTTAAACATTTTTGTCATGTGACTCTAGCATGCTAAGTGGCAAGAAATGCTGACATGGAAAAATCATATTAGCATTTCTAACCGCCTTAGGTCAAAAGGACTATTGGTTGTCCAAAAATGAGTAACATGGGTCATTTTTGAAAGGAAATGACCCATGTTAACGGTCCAAGGAGTTAGACAGGTAATTTTCGAAAGGAAATATATTCAATTGGGTTAAAAAAAAAAGAGAAAAAACATTTATTTGTCCCAAAGGAAAAAGATACTATGATGAAACTAGTAATATATACACTCTCGTTGCGTGGTTCGTGCTTAAAATATTTTTAAACTATTTAAATATTTGCATTACAATAATTTGATATCAAACTTAAATGAATCACTTAATTAGTCCTATTAACTCTCCCTAAAATGAGTAAAATATAAATAGAAGAAAGAAAGAACTAAAACAAGATCTAGGGAGGTTTATATATGCCAACTAAGTAAACAAAAGTATATACAATATTGTAATAAATGTTTGTACAACTGAAAAAAATCCATAAAAACAAAATTACATGGAAAAATTAACTAATGATAAAAAAGATTGAAACTCGTTAGATTATGAACTTGTGATAAATCGTCATAATGCCCAAATCTTTGAACTTCCAACTCATTTACTAATTAACTTATCTAAAGCAATAACATTGAAAAGCTAAACCTTTTTCCCCTCAAATACTCATGAACGTTTCTTAAGTCTCTTTCAATTTTCATAAAGGTTTTTCCAACACTTGGGTCTTTTTCCTCATAATCAAGAAGTAATTAACTTAAAAAAAAAGAAAAGGAAGATGAGTGGATTATAGCAATAGTAGTGTTGCAATTCTTCTGGCCTTAATTTTAACTAGAGTTCATGTATGATGTGCCAAATCAATTTGTTGTTGGTCAAATACTCACATCCAATTTTGGCTAAAAAATTAACTCACATCCAAATTCAAGGACAAGAAAGTCCAACCTTTGTTGGATGCTAAGACGAAAGAAGATTGATATAGAGGCTACAACACCTTTGTTAATTATTAAAAATTAAAAAGCTCTTGAAGTTGTTTTCAACGAATGAAAAATTCACAATTATAAATAAAAATTTACATCGCAAATTAATGGTAATTTCTTGTTATGATTCAAACACTCACTCATTTTCCAAAATGAAACTTATGTAATTCACATAGAAAGATATTGATAATAGTGGAAGCTAATTGCTACTGCTACATATATGAAAGTTTTACATGAACTGCCTCCAACTTCAACGAGAAAACCAATTACAAATAAAAAATTTTAAGCGGATATATAATAATATTATTAAAAATAGAAACTCAAGAGAAATAAGAAAAAAGTAAATAATATTTTATTGTGCTTCGGATAAAATTGAAAAACTTCTTAAGTTCCAATTCTACTGGTTGGCCATTCTATAAAATTAAATATTCATAATATAAAATTAGATTAAATAATAAAAAATTTGTTTCATATATATAAAGAACAGAGAATAGTTATTCAGTTAAGAAGTAAACACCTTGAATATGAGAAGAGACGGAGCTTTGCTATGGGATTGTGTACAACGAGCAAGTATATGTGTACTATGAGGGTGAGAATTGAAAAGTTTTAAACCGTAAAAACATTACTCTTAAATTAAAACATTAAAACCCTATTAATTTTGTAATTCAATTCCTAGAATTTCAATTATGAATAAATTAATGGTCAATTAAATATGATAATTAAAATAATAGTAAATTAATGTCTCCATTAATTAACTCCTCAAAAGGAGTCAAGAATATATATATATATATATATATATATATATATATATATATATATA
>AWUE01017589.1:0-25413 GCA_001974825.2 Corchorus olitorius
TTTTCCTGTGGTCGTCTAGTGGAGCTCTTTCATTTGCGGTCGACTGTGTTTTCTCTTTAAATATTGTCTATGTATGCCTTCAGCTACCTGATTCGGTGTCTTAAATTCCAATCTATTTTCCGCGTATATTGATGAACAATTGTGCTCTTAAAATTTAATGAAATG
This sequence comes from Corchorus olitorius, assembly GCA_001974825.2. Taxonomy (NCBI): domain Eukaryota; kingdom Viridiplantae; phylum Streptophyta; class Magnoliopsida; order Malvales; family Malvaceae; genus Corchorus; species Corchorus olitorius. The sequence continues at coordinate 166 of AWUE01017589.1, forward strand.
ATTTATGGAACCCGATATAGATCTAATGCAGACCCTTTTTTTATTGCTCCTGCTTCCGTCTTGCACTTAATGCCTCAAACCAGTTTGGTATGCAGAGTAAAATATTACTCCAACTTTGCATGATCAATTTTGGTTCTACCGATTGGTTTTTTGAAACCTCCTTCCATAATATGCAACTTTGGTCTTCGTATAGCTTTAATCGTTTTTTATATTGTTTGCCTTTAGTGATGCTTTTGTTGACCCACTCTTTCTCAATCTATCTTAACTTGGATCTTATTAAAATTAATGGTATCTACCTTCTTCCCTTTCCCTGATGTATTTTATGTCAACGTTGTTCTCATTTAATAATCAAATTAGGTCCAAGATTGTTGTTTTCATTGTACATAGACTTGATAACTATGTTATCCATGGTATTTTTTTCCTGTCCTCCGCTGATTTTTGATTGATTTGCATTTACTCATATCCCATTCATTTATTGCAATTTACTGTTTTGATTGCACTAGCCAATTCCCTCCGTGTTTCCTCTTTTCTCTATAGCTTTTTTTATTAGTCAAGCCCTTATAATAATTCTTACAATTACGTTGTAGGGCCAAGCTATATTTCAGGGAGAATTGAGCACCCTTCGATATGGTGGGCAGCCCAATAGTGTTGTTGTTAGGCTTATTCGAATATGGGATTGCATCATTCCACCTCTCAACATGTTTGTTGGGATTGACTTCCTTGTCGTTGATAGTCAGGTGGTGAATCTTATTTATCTGCGACTCAAGTACTATTATTTGGTAGTCGATCTTGTGCTTATGATATGACTTTGTTTAACTGATAGGGTTTTGGAATGCATGGCTGCATACCTCTTGATGCTGCTGATATCTTCAGGTCAAGTCTTTTAGAAGGGAAACTATATAGGATCAGCGTGTTTGAAATCGAGGCTCGGAAAAAAAAAAACTCACATTGCGATCCCTTTGGAGGCCATCATCATCTTTAATGTCGGAACTCGGATTAGTGAAGTTACAGAATCAATCCAGACCTTTCCTCGAGAATATTTCTGCTTTGCTTCGTATGATGAAATTCTTGCACGTGATAATCGATCGTGGTATCTAACAGGTCTGGTCATGTAACATTTTTACATGCTTATTGACTGTTTGTCTACCTTCTTATCACTTATTTCTATATTTGATGTACAGATGTTCTTGGCCTGCTTGAAGCTGTTACAGATGTCACAGAGAGCACTCTTCCAAACAACAAAGGGATTGTTTTCAAGAGGGACATTTACCTTACCCTTCTAACGTTAGACCACATACCTCATATCTGTAATTGGTTGTTTCATCTTGATTGAGGTATTTCAGAATTCATAACCATCGTCGTGGTTTTTAACTATCTTATATAATAAATTTTTTTAGTGGCGAAGGAGTCATCGTCAGATTGTGGAACCCAAAAGTCGATGATCTCGATGTCACCTCTATTGCTCGCCTTGGGTATAAACCTCTTTTGGCAATTGCGGGTCTCCATATTAAACAATACCAAGGTCACTCTTTTCCTGCTGAACTGCACTTAGTATGTACTGATTGTATCTTTGATTCGAGAGATGTGTTTTCATATATAACTAACTCCTTGGTTCCTGTCTAGGTTGTAAATGCATTAACAGTTGTTCGACTACTAGGATTTATGTTGATCCCAATATTCAAGAAACCATTCAAGCTAGAGAGAGGTTATAACGCTGGATGCACAAAATCACTTCTTGGTCCTTTTTGCCATGTATTCACTTGCAGATTAGGTTGTTTTAGCTGCTTTTACAATTCACACAAACAATCAATTGTATCAACAGGTCCCTTTTTGATGGTTCCATGGTGGAGTTTATATCTGGAGATCAAATTGACATTGGTCACAGATTTTCGTTCCATGATGCAGAGAGGAGAACTGTAGAGCAACTTCTGTATACCAATCCTGCTGCTATTAAGGTTTGAGCTGAACCTGCCATGTATAAGCATCCTTCGTCCATCGGGTGCGTGAATGAAAATTCCCTTCTTGGTTTTCTTTCAGGGCCTAAAGTTCAGAGTTCTTGCAAAGATCGTGCAACTTGATTCAAAGGCAGGATGGTACTATTACTCATGCCAACAATGTAGTCTTGGACTCAAGCGCCTTAATAATGCAGACCACTGTCCAATCTATGGCTTAACTGTACCGCGGAGAAAGTACATATGATCCATTACAGTTTATGAAGCAAACAATAACTCTCTATATGTTACTCATTGCAGTGACCATACATCATATTGACATTCTTTCCATCTCCTGTCACTCTTGCAGCCTTCGTTTATCCCTCATCCTCGAGCATGCTGGTTTCAAGCTGAGAGTTGTTGTATTTGGAACCCTTGCTCATCGGTTAACTGGTTTAGACGCAACTATGCTCCATTTTGCTAAAAAGATTGATTGGAAGGTCATTCCTGTTGATACGGCAAGTATTATTAATATGGAATATGATTTTGTTCTTGGAGTGCTGAAACGATCCACTGGTTGTGGTATGGCATTCAAGATATATCAATTTGCAACTATCGCGACAGGTGTTTGACCTTTTCCGATGCTCCATAAATTAGTTCAGGTACGCTTTTTAATCTGAAATTAATCAACCCTGCTTACATTGTACAGGTGCGAGACTCCCCTCATGAGTTGAACTCCTTTTTTACTTGTCTCTTGATATTCATGCTTTATACGCCTGCATATAATTCCTGTCTAATTAGATTTCTACACTGATAGATCCAACAACCACAGTGGCCTCATATGATTTGTTTTATACTACCACCTCTGCTCCTCTTTCCAATGCTTCGTAAAAAATGTCTTTGTGGATGATTTCTCCTTGCAGCTAGGAATACAATCCTCTCAACATTCATGCATTCCCGGATTCGTTCCTGCTCTCCACGTTTATTTCTTTGATATCAACTATGTTGTTTACTTAACGTGTACGTCCCCTGGTCGTTTGATGGTTGTCGGCGGGATACCCATTTCTGGTGTGATTTATGTTCCTTCCTCAACTCTTGGACTTTTGTTTAATCTGCCGCCTTCTCTAGCATGGCCACCTTCTCCGTTGCCATGTAACACTTATATTATATTTAATAACCATTCAATGGATCCTCATTTCTCATCAATTATCATTTCAAGAAAGACTTTTCCCTTCATGTTAATTTCTTACTCTAAGATTTAACTAAATTACTACTGACCAGTTGTTCGTATTCCTGCTACTTAAGTAATATTTGGAACTATTGGATTGACTTAATCCAATATCTTGCTACGGCAGCTACATCCCAGAATCAATCCTTATTTCCTTATGCATCTTTCTCCAGTGTTTGCTTTTCTATGCTAGCAAATATATCGATAGTAGGGGTTTTCTTAACCTATCAATCTCTAGGGGAGGCACAGGCCGTCAGCTTAAGGTACTTAACAGATTACTGTAATATTCTGTACCGATTTTACTGGACCCACATAAGGAATTCAATAAACATTTATATAAATGGGCTCGATCATGACATTTAAAAAAATATATCCATCATTGGGCTCAACGTTGGGAGGTTATTAATGTAATTCATAAATGGGCTCAATTACACCAGATTATTAACATCGTCCATTAATGAGCTGAGGTCACAATATATATTTTAGACTATGGAGCCCAGATTGACCCCATTTCATCTAGATTTTCTATTCTATAGTTACCAACTGGCCTATATCTTATGTATTTTATATTAAACCTATTAGGGTTATTGCCATTATACATTCCCCACTTCAACCACCACCGACAGCACTTTTATATGTTTCGGTCGACTTGAACGCCTATAGGAATGGCCACTCCCTGTCAAAAGGTTTGTTCATCTCACCATGCCTCCAACTGTTCCCCAACTTCTCTATAGCCATTCTTGCTGCCAAAGAAACATTATTATAGCCGGTAGCCCCTACCATCTCTACAATGCACTTTGAAAGTGACCTTTTTAGCGGCTTGAGTCAATCAATATTTAACATCCACCCCAATCTAACCAAGCACTCTCCAAGCTAGACTCGTAGAACTATTTATAGAACCAATTTTTTCTTTCGATATACGGTATTCTATCGAGATCGAACTGCCCTCGAGATTGAGCCACTTCTACTTGCACTTTCTCTACAGTCAGGTACTTGATCTCCATTCCATCTCTGAACTTTCATTCTTTGGTTTTACCATCTAATGATGTCTTTGTCCATATAGAAACCGTTGAAAGGCGTTTCGATCTTCTTGCCTTTTAATTATTCTTTTTATTTTACCCTCTCTCCAGAAATTCACCACCCATTTCATGGCTGATCTACCACCCATCGAGGACCTGTCTATTATGGCTCAAGACATCATCAAAATTGGTCAAGTTGAGATGAATTTGGACTATCCAAATATGCAACCCAACCATCTCTTTGTGGTCGGCCATCAGAGCATCTTACGACAAATCATCAAACTTCTAATTGGTGCACGACTTCCATTTCTTGATGAAGTGTCTAAGATGGTGGTGCTTAGATGGTTTAATTTAGATCAAACCAAGCTCCCAACTCCTGAGGAAACCGTTAAGAAGCTTCAACATGGCCACATTCAAAAGGAAATCTACATTCGTGGGTTGGCCAACTACTCAGCTCCAATATCAAAACCTAAAATACCTATCACGGATCCTTTTTATGTTCATCTAAAGAGTGCAAAACCAAGACTTTCACTCGATGGGGATCATCATAGGGTCTTCTTGGTGACAACTGCACCGAACTATGGCATTCGCCTCAATCTTCAATTTTCTGTGAATCCTCTGTCTGCAACAACAAACCACAAGCTTGGATTGAATTTGCAGCTAAAAAAAGACAACTGGGATGAGCAGCCCTGTAAAATCTGTAAAAGGTCTCCTAATTCCTCTATACGCTCTGTTCCACCCTCAATTCAAACGAGACTTATGCTGTACAATGCAACTGGTGCTGCAAGTGCCTCTTTTCCACTGGAACTTGCAAATCACCATAGAAACTTTCAGCCACACATTGTCATAATAACAGAGACAAGACTTCCAGCTAGACATGCAAAGAGATTTGCATCTTCTTTTGAATTGGATCAATTTCATGGTCTTGATGCATTAGGCTTATGCAGGGGCTCATGGATAGCATGGAAGGGAGCATTTGCTGATGTAGATGTCATCGATAAGGCATCGTGCAAGCTGACGGTAGACTTCAAGTTGACCATTTGAAAAAAATAAATAAACACTAGTCCTTCTATGTAAGGACTTTAACCTGTGACGTTAATTATGTAATCGGTAAACTAATGGCTATGGTTGTCCTTATTTGATTTTGGGAATCATGCCTATGCCTATCCTTTATTTTATTTAAGTTCTGTATCATGTCCTTATAGTGATCAATATTGGAATATTCATGTGTTGTCATGTATTAAAGCCTAGCTATTGAGATTTACGGTTGCAAAAGAATTGTGTTGACGATCGAAATATTAGTGATCTCTATATATTCATATTAATAATGCAACCCATAAATAGATCTAACCATTCCCGTGTTTTTTCCTCATCCTGGACCTAAGTCGAGCCCATCTTTCAATCTCGGTTGGTTCTCCATGCAAGGGGGGCTTATTAACAACATTTATTGTATTTCATTATTTGATTTACAGTTTATTTAGTTCTCCAGACCAACAAGCCCACTAATTGGCAATTAAATGTATAACTGTGGGCCACCAAGTGGGATACTTATAAACACCGGGCCCATGAATCTGAATATATTCTCATTTTGTCAGAAGTGTATGTATGCATCTCTATAGAACCAATATAGATCAGATTCATCTTTATGGGAGAAATTAACAACACAAAAATATCTCTATCGAAATAATGAATATGAGTCAAACTTTTTAATCTAAATATTCTTTCTCCCAACTACTTTAGATATCCATAGATTTGATGATTCCCTTCTCATTAAATTTCCTTTTCATTCATCTTGATGAAAGCTTTTTTCGTACTTGCCATACATCTCGAGCCCATCAATTAAGTAACCTAATTCCATCCTTCATAATATTGCTTGATTATATGAGATCAACCTCGATTGTCTCTCGATGGAAGCTTTATCGTGCTCACCATAGATTCCGACTCAACCAACTGACATGGGTTCTTTTTTTTGGTGAAAATATGGGTTCTTTCATTATTAGCTTTAACTGCTAAGTTGTTATTGCTTTTAGCTCGATGGAACTTATGCATGTATGCAATCTCTAGCCATACTTTATAGGTCTGACGATGTCAAGATGCCACCACGTGATTTCTTACAACCATATTCCACCATCTGGTTTCTTACAAGTTGGTCAACCAACAATTACATCTCCTTGACAATTAATCCAACCAAATGTACTGTTTACGGAGCATATATTCCCTTAAACATTGCTCCTGTGGGCCTATCCTAAACAAACCAGTTTCTTTCCCGCTTTGGCTCTCTACCTCACTCCTTATATAAACATACTCCACTAAGAAAGCCTCTACACTTAGATTCTCATTGACCACTTCACTTCGTTTGTTTTCCCTATATCGAATCCCTACTTGCAAAAAGTTCTTGTCATCTCTGGTTTCATATAATATGGCTGCACTCCCAAGCCAGGTATTTTTAAGCCATCAGGATCGTTTAATTCTATGGCAGTTAAATTTACTTCACAATACGTTTATTTGAATACAAGTATTCTAACCGTCTTATTTATTTTGACAGTTCCCACCAAAGCACAGCTTACCCCATATCATGCAGGCTTTGGTTGGCCTGGTAGAGAACCAATTCCGACTATCATATCCGACAACATCCATACGAGATAGCGTTGAAGCCCGTCGGGATCCTTCCCTGATTACTATTGTCCGTATTGTAATCAAAGTTGCCGAGGCTCATCCGGACTGTGGACATCGTGGTTCCATCCTCCTTCGAAATTGGCTTCTCGTACCCTTGGGTTTCAATGCAGACCCGGTTGACCTACAGGCCTTACTAGACAACCCATCGACACTTGGACAGTTATATTACAGGGGAAAAGTTAGTCTTTCACCTCCTAGGCTTGCTTTGCAGCAGAAAATATTGCAAACCGAGCCCCTTGATCCGATGGATAGAAATGTTACTATAACCATCACTGGTGAAGCCAAAAAAATCCACATTATCCGCACACAGCCTACAAACATTGCTTCAATATCTGCTGCTTTTGACATTTATCCCCCAGATCATTCGACCATTCATCGCGTGAGACTTTGTTTAGACAGGGGCAACATAGTGGGAGAGGGAGCTGGTGGACGTTCTCTCACAATTCTCATTTTAAATGTGGCGGGTGTGGGGAACCCAGACTTTCAGAATGCATTTTCAGATAGTTGCCTTCGATACCAGCCACACTTGGTATTTGTCACAGAGACAAGGAGCAGAGGAAATGAAGGAAGGAGTACAAGGAACTCAATGGATTTCCCATCTGGTATATTTTTGGATCCTATTGGATATTTCGGAGGCATATGGATGTTATGGAATCATCAAACTCTTACAGCACAGGTCACCCACAGAACTGATTGCTCTGTCGCTGTGGATTTAAGTTTTCCTGTATAATTACATCGGCATTATTGATCTGTAACTCCTATTTTGTGTCTGCCTCCTGATATTTATGCATTGTAGTAGAACTACTCCACTACCTACTTATTTATCTTTTGTTTAGTTTTCATTCTGCTGTAACAACGGATTCTGTAATGAATTTAGCCATCTATTGTGTCCTCTCCATTTTGGCTTGAAAACGGATTCCAGAATGAATTTTGGTGTTATATATGGTCTAATGAAGAGAAAACTCTTAGCCCAATGGAAGCCACGGGACTAGATATGAGGCCAATATCTATTTAACCCAATGCATATTATGGGCCAAATTTTAGGGATGAAACCAAGCTCTAAAAACGTTGGTTCTTGTACTTTACATTTATTTTGTCTTTATATACTTTCACTTGCTCCCTGACATTCCCATACTTTCATGTTTCTTTTTCCATTTCTACTATCTACTTTGTTTCTTTCGTGAGCACATTTTTTTTTCTTCCTTTCATCCTTGTAGTATTTTAAACAACTTCTTACGTTTTTAGAAATCCCTTTAGGATTTCTAAGCTATTGTTAGATTCTGATATTTTTCCATTCCCACTTACATATCAGTCTCAGAGCTTTTATTAGGTTAATAGAAAACTCATTCCACCTATTACTACAATTGTTGGAGTTTTAACTATTACATCCACATTATAGTATATTGATAATTGTTTCCACAATAGGCTATTAAAAAAATGTATTGGGGAATTTCATTGCAGGATTGTCTATCTAGGTATTTCTACGCAAATAATTTAATCGATAGCCTTGAAACCCTTGTGAAGAAATATCTACATAGCATTAGAGGCAAGGTGTAAACTTGACTCATACTGTCCTCTTTTAGTCTTTTTATAGATTAATCAATAACCTATACTTGACTTTAAATTTTAATTTTTTCTTCTTGCTCACCAAAACAGGAGTTGGATTCTGAGTAAGTCAATTTTTGTAATACACTTCAAAGCCCATTATCTGTTCTTCATGAGTTCTTTAGCCCAATCAACTTCATTGCTTGATTCTAACCAAAATGATTGTGGGCTGGGTATCTATGCAGGAGGACCTATTAACAACATTCTATATCAATTTTTATATTTTGGATTTGTTAATGCAATGCAACAGACCAATAAGTTGTCGATCAAATATATTACTCTGGGCCACCAAGTTAGATCTACTGACTCCATCAATCTAGACATGTTTATGCATTTATGTGGGACCAAAAAAGATTAGATGCATCTCTATGGAAGCAATAAATTGGAGTCAAATATATCTTCATGGGAACAATAAATATAAGTATCTTCCCTTTATCTGTATATTCGACTTTCTCAGGTACTTTAAAAGTCTATGCAATTTAGATTTTCCATCTCTCGACATCCCCTATTAATTCATATTGATGGATGATTTTTTCCTACTTCCCATGCATCTTGAGCCCATCAATTTAGCAACCTACCTACTTCTAAAAGTCATAATCTCAACGACGGTTTGTCACCTTTGAAATGCTTGGATACATCAAGGATGCAACAGCCTGATTCGATCTAGGTTCCCACTTCACTTTTTGCCTAACTCTGACTCCATGCCAAACTTGACCTTCTTAAAAAAGCCTGTTCTAACACGTTCTTGTGACAATACACTGCACTGAGTGCACTTCGTTACTTGCACTCATCAGGCACTGTTTCGACTTATATTTATCCGAGATTGAAAGCAAATCTCTAAGTCTGCTAAAAATATATTATCTGCTTCTCTGACAATGGGTTTGCTTCTCTTGAAATCTTTTTTAATCCTCCCATGTCTCATAATTAACCGGTATTACCTAACTTAGTTAGTGATGTTCTCATTGTCTATTTAAGTAAGACATTTTGGAGCCACACGTTGCCCAACAATTCATAATGTCTTCTTCAACTCTATTTTTAACCATTCTCAACATTTTGACAACCTCCATAATTCATTTGCTCTTGACGTTGAACAAAATGCCGGTGCCACGGATTCAGGTGTGCTTGATTTTTCTCACTTTATTATACTTGCTTGCGGGCTCTCAAACCATGCATATATTTATAATAAGCTTCATTTCCTTTTTTGCAGTTCCCGGATAAGGATACCCTGTCTCGTGTAATGCGTAGTGTTATCGACCTCATTGAGTGCCAATTTCAGATATCCTACCCCTCAGGACGTTTAAGAATGAGTCCTCAGTTACGTCGACATCCAATGCTGATCAACGTTGTAAGAGTGATATTGAAATTTGTTGAAGAATACACCTACTGTGGGATTTACAATTGTGCGTTCCTTCGCCTTTGGCTCGGTCTCATGGGAAACTTTAACTTTGAATCTGTTACCTTACCAGAATTGTTGGGGGAACATTCAATCCTCAAGGAGCTTTACACTAGAGGGATTGTAAACTTCTCCCCTCCACGGTTATCGTTACAACAAACTTTCCTAGAGATTGACCGTATCAACCCATCAGATAGGATTGTTCATCTAGAACTCCTTGGAGGTCATAAGGCAGCCTATCTGATAACCACTCCACCAACAACTCTAGGTTCTTTCTATACTGGTTTAACTGTGGATGACTCTGATAAATCAACCATTTACGATTCCCGGCTTATCGTACAAACACCTGACGCACCTCAGGCACATCATCACATGCAGCCTATTCGAGTTTTAATCATCAACGCCGATGGTGTTCTCAACCCTGATTTTAGACGTGTGTTTGCTGAGCTTTCCTACGAGCGCAATCCGCACTTCGCACTGGTCATAGAGACAAGACTCGGCAGAGTCGAGGGTCGGGAGGAGCGACTATCACTGAATATGCCCGTATCATCTTCAGTGGATCCTGTTGGATACTTTGGTGGCATGTGGCTACTATGGAATCCAGATATTTTAACTTGCCATATCATTCACCGGACTACTTTCTCCATTTCTGCAGAACTCAACATCAGGATCTAATGGGTTGGCAAATTAACTACTTCATTGGCCTCTGATAATCTACATAATTATATGTCACTTCTATGGACTCTATGTTTAACTATTCTATTCCTCTTTGTACGTGCCATCTATGGCCTTTATAAGCTTATATTTAACTCCTTCATCTAATGCTTTAATTTTCTATAGTTATCTTATCTTAACTGCTATTGTAACTTTACAATCACTGTCTAATATGTACTATATTCTACTTCTCCATCAACCACCATCAAAGGCCGGACCATTTGCTTGGCTTGATTTCATATCCTTGATTTTATGATTTACTTCCATTTTGTCCCCGGGCTCAATTACATAGATTACTTAATAGCCGGCCCACGTTTTCCATGATGCTCCCCATCTTGGCCCATTTCATTTGCAAGCTCATTTCGGTTTCAATCTCCATGAAAATCTTAAACCATGAGGCTTATTTCACTATGCCTGATCTCTAGCCCATTTCTTATATTTAAATGCACTGGTTGCCTCCTTTATTGACTACCATAAGTTAAAAGTCTGTTAAAACTCTTATTCCTCTTGAGTAACAGACCTATATCAATGCTTTTAATTGTCTTTTAATTTAGTTTTACATTGATTACTATATGTCGTTTGTTCGATTCCCTGAATATATTCTTCGGTGTTGCTTATGCCATGTATCGTACGGTTGAATTCTACCACTTTTGCGAAAGATGGTCATCAGATATGGATTTGGGATTCAATGTCTGGTTAATCATGTGTCTTTTTAGGTTGTTGACTTCTTAAGTCAACTAATATTAGGTTTTGGCCATGCTTTTGGCTATCAATTCAGGCTTGATCCATTTTTGCCACTCTATTGATATATAGAACCGATCGAGAGGGGTTTCAAACAGGAATATCAGATAGTTAAGAAGGCAATCACCTTGGAAATTGTTAGTGCAGGGCTCCAATGCTCCTTCAAGATGTCTAGGCAAATGCTTCCATTGCTGTTAATATTGGGGTGGAACACCTTTGTTCTAAATGCCACCTGCAAAATTCAATATTTTATGGCAACGTTAGATGGCAGAAGTCCAAAGTAAAACCGAGACATGGGTATTTTCTCAAATATATTGGATTTTGAGTCCAAATCCACGTTGAAGAAATTGGATACTGAGCCTAACTCCGCCATCCACTTGGGTTGTGTCTGGTTGACAACATTGCTGGTGATATCTTTTCTTTCCATATATATTTAAATTTTTTCCCTTAAACTATTTTTTTGCTTGTGTCAATTTCTCATTTTCAGGGACTATGGCTAACAATGGCTATATTCTATAGCAACTTGGTGTAATAATGCTTTTTAACTATCACAGTTTCCTACTAAGGACACTGTCTCAAATGATGCGTGGCTTCATATAACCAATCGAAGGCCAATTCCAAATTTCCCACCCATTGACACGCCTGGAAGCCGGTACTCAATTCTTAACTTGGAACCTTATGCAACTTTTGTAGGGACTATCTTTTCTCCTCATGCATACTTCCTCATTCAACCATTTTTCACCCATTATCCAAAAACCAGTTACAGCCACGCGCCCGCGGCGAAGCGCCGGCCGAACCCTAGTTATAATAATAATATGAAAAATATTTTTTAATTAAATGTGTGAACTATTACACATAATCTAAAAAGACATAAAAAATATTTAAGAATATTATTGTCTTTAACTATTACACATAATCTAACATTTTAATGTTACTCCTCAAAACCCACAAAAGTAACATTAATAATGATGAAATGATTGGCTTAACCTGTGCACCCATGCACCAGTTAGCTGAATCCTTCTTTTAATAAGTTTTTCCTTTAAATATATTCGCACATGTGCAACGCATGTGAAAGCTAAAACTAGTAAGGGTAAATAAGTAAATACAATTTCCTTTTCATAAATTTTATAAAATTGTATTTCACGTTGTAATAATTATTTTTTAGGCTAATTGCTCAATTAAGGGCAAAACATTTCGGATTTGGCCTAATTTGGCGCAGAACCTTTTAATTTGGTTAATTTTGGGCAAAACGTTCCAAAATCGTGTCAATTTAGGGCAAGACATTAATTTGAACGGAGCTTGACTTACACTCCAAATCCAAATTAAACCATAAGAATTTTGATTTCGTCCTAAAATGATAAGTGTAACCACAATGAACTAAAATACATCGAAATCATAGTAATTCATGACTGTGAAACAGCTAAGGCTACATTTGGCTAAAAAAATGCTTTCAAACCTGATGTAAATGGTGGGGTTAACATCCAATGCAATCCCGTCATTGTCACTGACAATTTTCTTTATCCCAGTCTTAACAAAGTAGTTAAATGAAATCAAGTGCTGCTTCACTAACCCTCTAACCTGCAAGGGAAAAATTCCGAAACCCATAATTTATTTTAATAATATATATATATATATATTATATAACAAATTAAGATAAAAATTATCTTTAGAAATTCAGGAAGTTGGCGGAGCCACGTTGAGACCGGGGGGGGGGGGGGGGATGGTTCCCACAAGATTCTTAAGTTTCATATTATTAGGCATAAAATATTATAGAATAAATATTATTTGTTACCTGTGCCCCCCTCCCCCGAAAAATTACATGGCCCCAAAGAACTATATACAGGGAAAGAACTATATTTGTTACTTACGAGTATAATTTTTTTGTTTTTTACCAGCGTTAGTTACTTAGTTTGGGAAAAGTTTGAGTTCTTCCATTCAAAGCCCATATATATTCCCATCTTATATCTTCTATATATAATGAAAACAATGTACACTCTGAAAATGGAAAACTCATTAAATGTTGAGGCCTCCATATCTCGACAAGTGGCATGCCATTTTATTGACACACATTCTTATTAATATTTAACAATTAATATCAATTTCTAATTTTCTATATTAATTAATTTAGATTAAATTTTTAATTTGTAGAAACCTTAATTATGTTACACGTATAAACTTTGAAACCCAAATCTTTTCTTAGCCTAAATTATTATGCTACCCAAAATAAACCCCTAAACTCTCTTTAAAACCCAAAGATAAAATTAAGTACATATCTTCCGATTTGATTTGGTTTGATAGTGTAAATCAAAATCAATTAGCATAAATGATATAATCACAATAATTTCCTTCTATATACCTATACATTAATTCAATATTAACTCATAATTTTCTAAAATCGATGTAGATATATTTGTAGAGACCTTAATTACTTTTTGATGAGGGTATAAAATTTTTAGGAGCCCTAATTATATATGGTACATGGTATAAAATTCGAAAACCAAATTTTTATTACCCACGTGCAAATTATTGTAGAAAATCAAGTGCTATATATGTTACCTTAAATGTATTATAATGCCTTTAATACGGTTGATAATTGATACCCAAAATTATTCCTAAATCAAATACTAACATAAGGAACTTCCAACACTATATATATACTACAGTTCTATGACAAAAAGACAACCAAAACTCAAGATCTGACACTCAAGGTTTGCATCTTTTCTTTTGTTGATAGTGTTGGAATTTAGATTCGGTTGCTGCACTTCTTCCACATTCAATAATGGAAGAAATTAGAGCTATCCCACTTTTTGTCTCAGCTATGGAAGGTGATAGATGTTAGGCCTGTCCATCGGTTCGGGTCGGGTAAATCGGGTCGGTTCCATTTTAGAACCGAGGGAAGATTTTTGGCACCGAAGATCGACTCGAGATTGCATGGAACCGACGGTTCCATCGGGTTCTCGGGCTGGTCGGTTCTAATCGGGTCAACAATTAAATTGGCTTGAACAACCTCATAATTGAATCGTTTTATCTCGAAAATCATGTCAAAGTTCATAAATTGTACTGGTCCCAGCACCCAGAAAATCAAGTGGAAGGCTTACAGTGGGCGATATGGTATCTAAAATTCTAAATTGCTCCCCATATTAGGCTGACAATTAGACAATTGATGAAGGAAAATCACATTATCTGTTTTCTGATTCAGAATTGGGTGAAAATTAAAATGATTCTCAGAAGTTTTAATTAAAATTAAAAATTGTAGTTATGAAGCTCCTGCATATTTAGGAGAAGGCTTTTTAATTGAATTGAATTCAGCAGGTGTACCATTTTAATTATGAAATCATATTTCTTGCAGTTCCAATTTTGTTACTAGTTAAAAAGGGTTTTATAAAAAATAGATTGAGGAGCATTCTACATCAAAATTAATAAGAAAAAGGAAAAAGAAGATTCATTATCAGACAAAAAATGACATTTCTTTCGGCCAAAAAACATTCAATGGAATTGAATGGACAATAGCTTTAGACATACCAAAAATACAACAGTTCTGTTTTCCCCTAAACCATAAATGTCTAAAATTTCCACCTACCTTCAAGCAGTGAAGAAATCGTATTTTTGCTTATATATACAAAAGTAAGAAGACACTCGGACAGGGAAACAATCAAGAAAAGAAAGGCAGAACAGAAAGCTGAAGATTGAAGAAGGTTTACCTTCAACCTCTTGGTTGTTGTCGCCGGCGTCGGGATTGGCGTCGGGATTGACCATTTTGTGATTTTGTCGGGGTATAAGTCAGAAGGAAGGAGAAATTTATATGAAATCAAGATAAAAAGTGGAAAATTTGAAGAATTTAAAAGGATTGGGGATTGGGGATTTTCGAGTTAGGGTTAGGTTTCAACAGAAATTTAAACAGAAAAGACTAAAGAGGCAAAGGAAGAAGAAGCCACCATGAGTCCCGACCTCTGACTGTCTGTCGGGAGGCTCGCCGGCGTCAATCGAGTGATCGACGGTGAGAAGTGGAGTGAGAGTTCGAAGGGAGAGAAAGAGGAAGAGGAGGGTGTCACGAAGTGATGAAAGAGAAAGATTAAGAAAAATTATGAATTGAAATTAGGTTTAGGTTTTAGTTTTAGTTTAAGTTTATATATTTTCGGTATATATTATAAATTTTATTTATTTACAATATATATAATAAAAACTTAAAACTGATTATAATATATATAATATATCTTAAATATATTTAATATTTATAATAAACTATATATTCGGGTTCTCGATCCGGTTCGGTTCTAAAAATATGGGACCGAATTTTGGACCGAGACACCGACTGTTATGTCGAGTTGCACCGAACAACCTGACTACACCGACTACATCGACTCAAATGACCCAAAACCGAAAAAATTGGTCTGTTCTTTCAGTCCGGGTCGGTTTTGGACAGCCCTAATAGATGTGTTTGGGGCTGGGATAATGATGGTCGATTTCCTGCTAAGAGTGCTTATGGTGCTTTGATGCGACATGGGGAGGAGGATGGTTGGAGGGGTAGGTGTTTATGGATTTGGAAACTTCCTGTCCCAAAAAGAGTCCGATTTTTTTGTTGGCTTTTATTCATGAACAGCTTGAACACAATGGAGTTGTTATGTAGGAAAGGTATTGTATCTGATCCTTTATGTCGGCTTTAAACTAGAGAGGTGGAATCGACGGAGCATATGTTTCGTTTATGTCCTTTTGCGAGGGGCATATGGGAGTGTGTTGGTTGAAGATATGGATTCTTGCCGATGGAAGTCAAAATTTTGCTGATTGGTTGGTTTCCAATGGTATCAATAATTCTCAGGTACGCAGTGGTTTTTATTGGAGTTCCTTTTTCCCTCTCTTGTTATGGAGTATGTGGAAAGCTCAGAATGATTGGTTTTTAATAACAAGAATACGATGGCGGAGAGTATTATAGCTTATGCTAAGAAACTCACAATGGAAGTCGGCCAGGTGTTCTTTCCTAGTAAAGTGTCGGGTAGTGCCTCAGGGAGTTTTATTTCTTGGCAACATCCACCAGCTGGCTGATTTATATTGAATACGGATGGCTCACGAAGACATACTGATAGTCATGCCTCTGCAGGTGGGCTCATCCGAGATGACATAGGTAATTGGGTTGTTGGTTTCATGGTCAATATTGGGAGCACGAGTAGCTTAGAAGCGGAACTTTGGGGTGTCCGTCAAGGTTTGCTGTTGGCCAGGGAGCATGGGTGTGCTCCGCTGATTGTTGAGATGGATGCGGCTGTAGTAGTTCATTTTCTGAAGAATTCTATGCCAAACAGTCATCCATGTTATACTCTGGTAAGAGATTGTTTGGAGCTGGTCAAGGGTGACTGGATTATGGAAATACGTCATATTTTCCGGGAAGCTAATCAGTGTGCAGATGGTATGGCAATGTTGGCGCATGAAGCTAGTCATGGACTTTCGATCCATAACGAGCCACCGGAGCAGATTCAACATCTGTTAGATGAAGACCGGCTCGGAATTGGCATCCCGAGACCGTAGTTACTGCCATTTTTTTCTTTTCTATTGTTCTTTCGTAGCAAAAAAAGAAAAAAAGATAGTGTTTTTTTCCTTTTACCTTCTTATGTCTTTTTTTAAAAATTATTTTTGCTTTTAATTTCTATCATCAATTGTCATGCGCAAGTTATATAGCATTTTTCTTATAAGTGATTGAAGTTAAAATATAGTAATTCAAGACGGAAAGATTAGAATACTATGTAGAGGCAAAGGTTGTAATATCGTGATTTAACTAGAAAATTAGAGATAATATTATTAAGAATTAATTGGGTAAAGAAATTGGTTGGAGGGCTAAATTGAAAAGAATAATGTACCAAAGGATTTAAATGAGAGGATCTAAGAGTTTAGGGGGCAAAACTATCATTTTGCCCCAAATTTTCTTCTTATGGTTGTACATCACCTTCTTCCTTTTCTTACAAATTTTTGAACACCATTTCTCTCTCTCTCTCTCTGTCTATCTGTCTGTCTGTCTGTCTGTCTGTCTGTCTGTCTGTCTATCTGTCTCTCTCTCTCTCTCTCTCCTCTCTCTCTCCCTTTGTTTATACCTCAATTTACACTTGAGGGTAAATATGTCTTTAACCTTGGAAGATTAAGATGGCTCAAATTCAATCTAAAAACCTAAGCTCACCAGGATTCAATGCCACCTTAATTGCAAGTCAGATAGGAAAATGATTTATTTTCCTATTTTTCCTATTATTGGGCCGAATTTTAGGAGATAATTATGAAATAATAATAATTATTTTTATTTTTATTATTATTATTATTATTATTATTATTATTATTATTATTATTATTATTATTATTAAGTCAGTAATTATGGTTAGATAAGAATTAAAGTTGTCATACGACCTTCAAATGCAGAAATTTAATTCTTGGATGACGACCATAGTCGATTACATGAAGAAACAAAAGATGCCATGTCTAACTTAGATATGTGGCATATCAAACATTATTTTGCACTCTGACACTAAGTCCCAACCACCCATACCCTGTATTCAGTGGTTATCAGGTCAGGTTGAAAATCAACTTTTACATATTGTTCGATTAAGGACATTATGTCGAACTTGATGGAATTGGATGTGGAGGAGTGCTGCAATTTCAACAAAAAGCATACCATGATGATCCTTGAACATAACTGATCATTCTGGTAAAATTTTACCTAAATCTGACTCAGTATGAAAAACTTCTTTGTTTTTCAATTAAGGACAGTCTGAGGTGAGAAGCCAATTTCACTATGAAGGTGATCAAGTCAAAATAGACCCTATCTTTATGATCATTTTCCTATGCTTTTTGGTATTTTTATGTGTGATTTAACCCTATTTTACAAGTATTTGTGTTCTTAGGTCTTGAAGAGAAGAAAAGTGAAAACTTGTTGTTTTTCACTATTTTTGGAGCTAATTTGATGACTTTTGTCACAAATATGGACTAAGCATTTTTGAGTGAAGATTTGGAGATTCGAAGTTCGTGATTGAAGATAATTTCAAGTCATGAAGATCATTGAAGGAATATTTCGCGGAGAAAGAACTAAGGATTGAGTTTAAATTGCGAAGGAATAAAGATATGCTTTGGAGAGACCAACCCAGCTGGGCCCAAGTTGGAGTCAGTTCTGCCCCAATCTATGCGCACAAGCCCAAGCCAGTATTCAATTCCCGCAATCCCTTTCCTAGTTGGATTAGGATTTTGCGCAGTCTCGGTAAAATAACGATAACTTTTGACTCAGACATCCAAAAAATGCGTATGAATATGCATTGGAAAGAGGACTCCAAGATTACAACTTTTCTGTTTTGCTCGAAGCCCAGTTATACCATCTTCGATACCGAAAATGCCCTTGAAGTTTCTGTGGAATTCCAGTCCTTGCCAAATCCGATTTTTACTCTAAGGAAGACCTTCAAACCAACTTGGAGACCAAGTTAGAAACCTTAACCGACTTTGAAGCTGTCTAGGTTGATTCCTAAGTCTACTAAGAGTCTAATTAGTCCACTATAAATACCCACCTTATGTTGACCCTAGATACAATCTTTCTTTTCATCTTTTTCTTAGAAAATATTCTAGTTTTAGGTCTAGTTTTCTCTCTTTGAGAGAGGAGGGGTGCGATATCCCTTGGGAGCCGCCCACGGGAGGGTTTTGCCTCTTTGTTTTATAAGTTGTTCTCTTCTTATGCCTCTCATGGATTTTTCCAAATCCATGAGTAGCTAAATTGAAAAATTCATGAGTAGCTAAATTCTTAGTACTTCTTTTCCTTTGGTGATTTTAATCAATTGATTATGCTGAGATTTGTATGCTTATAATTTGATATTTGTTCTCGGTTTTATATGTTTATGAATCTCTGTTTTATTTTATGATCTCGATGATTGTTGATTTAGATGGCCACTAATGATGTAGTTGGATAGATCTATAGTTAAATCAAGTTTAGGACGATCCATCCAAGTTTGATTGTGAGGTAACAAATTGAGCTCCATGATCCATGGGTTCAATCAGATTAATAAACCTTATTAATTCTTGACTGCGATATGCTTGAGTTAATAAGTTTGGTTATACTTGTTATGCATGTGTGAATTATTGTTCTTAATGCTTTGCTCTTAGCAATTTTTAAGCCCGAACCGGGAAATCAATTGTTAAGAATAAAAGGGATAATTTAAGCCCGATCCAGGAAATCTTATCTTAAATACATGTTAGGAATTTATCTCTAGACCAATTATTTAATTAAGAATAAAATATTAAATTCATCTTTTAAATTAAGAATCCATAGTTAAATTGATTGATTTCTACCATTGGAGAAGAAGTATGCTTTCTTATTATTGTTTTCTTTAATAATTGGCATAGTTTAGATTTAGATTTAGTTTAGTTTTGCTTTATAATTGCTTTTCTTTATAATCGATATTTTTAATCCCATGTTTGAGTGATTCTTAGAGAAGATTTATCTTTGGATAAGTCTATTCCCCTTCTCTGTGGGATTCGACCCTTGCTTACCCTATCTACTTAGTTAGAAATCTGTGGGATTATTTTGTGATTTGCTAACGACCGATCATAATTTCTGAAGAGAAATTTTAAGGAGTAGAATAATGGGAAAAGAAAGAGGAAGAAAGATTTTGTAGAGTTTGTAAATAAAAAAAAAAGTACGCTAATGAGAGGAGAAAGAGGAAAAATATTTTTTTTTGGCAACAAAAGAGGAAGAAATTTTTGTAGAAGAAAATTTCGTTGATGAGAAGAGGAGGAAGAAGGATTATCGGAAGTTTGTAAACAAAAAGTAAAATTACGGTAATTAAATGAGTGTTAGTGGATAACTATAGAGCAGTTATTATCGGATAATATGGGGTAGTTTATTGTTTCACGTGTAGCAGCTTTTTTTTTTTTTAACCGAGTTTGAAAAATTAGTAGTACGATCTTCTATAATTAAGTTTGTGGTGGTTTTCTTTTCAAATTGATAGTTTTTAGTTTAAAAAATTGTTAAATACATTTTTATCCTTTAATTGATTAATTTTATTTCAAAGTGATAGTTTTAATTTTTGGTATTTAAGTATTTTGTTAACTGAGTTTGTCTTGTTGGGCTTCTGAGTCCAAATGGGTCCAACCCCATTATGCTTTGCTTGTGGACCCTTTTTTTATGGCCTTGATAATTTGATGGCTAGGGTTCAATTATTGTGAGTTGATCAAATGGCCATGATTTAAGATGGAAAAAGGGTTTCATCTTATTCTGGTATTGCAACCCGTGAGTTGCTATTGGAATTGGCAATTGAAAGCCAACGTGAGCAGCGCCGCACGGAGAAGAAACAAGTGAGCACTTTTGGGTTTTTTGCTCTTTGTTTTAATTTGTTCTAGCAAGAAGCTTGCAAGGGGTGCGACGTGGTGTTGATCTTGCTCCATATATAGTGCAAGGAGAGAGAGATAAGTGGGCAACAAATTGGGTTCTCTTTGGGGTTGATTCTTGGGGATCCAAAGAGGTAAATCTTTGTATTTTAGTTCCAATTTGTTGGTACTTAGGCTTTGGGCATTAAGCTTAAGCTTGAACTCTTGTAATCACTTATTTCTTATAGTGGATTTATTATCCGGTTTTGTCCCGTGGTTTTTCCCTTCATACTGAAGGGTTTTCCACGTAAATATTGTGTTCTTTATTTTCTTGATTGTTGCCGGTTTAGATTTCTGCTTGCTTGGTTGAGATATATCTGCTTGACGAATTAATTAATTTATTTGACTGCTTTGGATCATTGGTTTGGATATTGTTGTTGGTTTGTTGTTTGTGGGTATTGGTGTTGTTTTGCTTCCGCGTGTGCATATAGTGCAGGGCCTCCCAACAACTGGTACTAGAGCTTCAGGTTACGACTTTGAATCATGGAGAGTGATAGTGGTTCCATGATGAAACTAACAGCTACAAATTTTAATATTTGGAAACCGATGATGGAGGATCATCTATATTGCAAGGACTTGTTTGATCCGGTATTAGGTGATTCGGGTAAACCAAGTGATACGTCAGATGGTGATTGGAAGAAGCTTGACAAGAAATCATTGGGGACAATAAGAAAATGGGTTGACATTAGTGTCTTTCACTATGTGGCGCAAGAGAAAAGCGCACATGCTGCTTGGGAAAAATTGGCTGCATTGTATGAGAGAAAAAGCCCCATGAACAAGGCTTTTGGAGTCAGAAAGCTTTCCAATATGAAGTATAAAGAGGGACAATCCATGGCCGAGTACTTGAGTGACTATCAGGACATGTTAAATCAGTAAATGACTATGAAGATTGATCTTGGAGAAGAAGTTAATGCTTTGTTTCTATTGGGTTCTATGCCGGAGACTTGGGATATGTTAGTTGTTACGGTCACTAACTCTGCTCCTGACAAGAAAGTAACTATGGAGATGGCATGTGATGCTATTGTTGAATGAAGAAGCAAGGCGAACCAATAGAGAATCTTGGTCTAATCAAGCACTTGTCACACAGAACAGGGGGAGATCTAGGGGAAAAGGTGAAGGCTTCAGGGGTCGGAGTAAGTCCAAGAACCGATCCAAGTCCAGGGAATCAGTACGATGTTATCACTGTGGTAAAGTTGGTCACTTTAAGCGAAATTGCAAGATCTTGAAGCAAGAGCGGAAAGATGGGAAAAGCAAGAAGAATTCAGAGGAAGAAAGCAATGTGATTGTAGTTGTTTCTGATGAGGAGACAATGCCATTGATTTGTGGACATGGTGATTGTAACCATGTAGCTGATCCATCTATTGAGTGGATTGTTGACACAGACGCGACATATCATTGTGTTCCTAAAAGGGAGTTGTTTACAACTTACAAAGCATGAGACTTTGGTGAAATCAGGATGGGAAACAAGAGTGTGTCGCATATTGTGGGAATTAGTGACATTGTTGTTCAAACTAGTACTGGTTGAACATTAACTTTGAAGAATGTGAGACACATTCCGGATTTGAGAATGAACTTGCTTGCAGTTAATGTCCTTGATAAGGAAGGATATGAGAGTCGGCAAAAGGATGGGCAGTGGAAGCTTTTTGATGGGTCTTTACTAGTTGCAAAGGGAAGTTTATGTTGCACTATGTATAAGACTTGGTTGAAACATTGTGGCAACAATGTTAATGCAGTGGAGGATGATGTTTCACCAAACTTGTGGCATAACAGGCTGGCACACTTGAGTGAAAAAGGGTTGCTAGTTTTGGCGAGACAGTCCCTCATTCCTATACCCTCAGCCAAAGGTAAAGGTTTAACTGTTAACTCTTGTGATCATTGTTTATTTGGTAAGCATCATAGAGTTTCTTTTCGTATACCTGCTAATAGGAAAGAAAATAAATTGGAATTGATTCATTCTGATCTATGTGGTCCCATGGAGGTGGAGTCTTTAGGTGGCAATAGATACTTTATTACTTTTATTGATGATGCTTCACGGAAAACTTGGGTGTTTTGTTTGAGATGCAAAAGTCAGGTACTACAGGTTTTTCAGAAATTTCATGCCATGGTTGAAGGGGAAACAGGGTTACCCTTGAAGTGTATTCGCACGGTTAATGGTGGTGAGTACACATCCAATGACTTTGCTGCATATTTTTCAAAGCATGGGATTAGGCATGAGTTGACAGAACCTGGGACACCCCAATATAATGGTGTAGTTGAAAGGATGAATCGCACCATTGTGGAGAGAGTAAGATGCATGCTTAGGATGGCTAAATTGCCTAAGATATTTTGGGGTGAAGCAGTCAAGGTTGCTTGCTACCTTATCAACAGATCTTGATCGGCTCCTTTATATGCTTTGACATACCAAAGAAAGTATGGTTAGGTAAAGATCCTTCATATGCTCATTTGAAGGTATTTGGATGCAAGGCTTTCTTGCATGTTCCTAACAAATGTCAAAACTTGACAGTAAAGCCACTCCTTGTATCTTTGTCGGCTATGGTGGTGAGGAGTTTGGTTATAGGTTTTGGAATCTAGAAAAGAAAAAGATTGTGAGAAGCAGAGATGTTGTCTTTCATGAACATGAGACATAGCTGATTTTGAGAAGAAAGAAAAGACTTCTCGGGTTGTTCATGATGATGATTTGACACGGACAACAGTTCCACCAAGGAAAGCCACAAATGGTGGAGATGAACAGGGGACAGAACTTGGTACAAATGGGCCAGCTACAGGTAATGATGAGTTGGATGGTGATGATGACATTGCACAGCCAGATGCAGTGGGTATTCAGCAGGGGGAGCAACCAGGTATCCTAGTTCTGAGTATCTTTTGCTTACTAGTAAGGGGGAGCCAGAGAGCTTCCATGATGTGCAGTCTACTTCAGATAAACAGCATTGGTTGGAAGCAATGCAAGAAGAAATGGATTCTTTGGAGAAAAATGGCACTTATGAGTTAGTTGAGCTTCCAAAAGGTAAAAGGCCACTTAAGAACAAGTGGGTGTTCAAGTTGAAGAAAGATGGTAACAAGCTAGTGAGCTACAAAGCTCGTTTGGTGGTAAAAGGCTTTGTACAGAAAACATGTATTGACTTTTGATGAGATTTTTTCTCCAGTTGTGAAAATGAGTTCCATTCGGGTTGTACTTGGATTAGCTGCGAGTTTGACTCTTGAGATTGAACAACTTGATGTTAAGATTGCATTCTTGCATGGTGATTTGCAAGAAGAAATTTACATTGACCAACCAGAGGGTTTTGAGGTTAAGGGGAAGGAACACATGGTTTGCAGGTTTAAGAAGAGCTTGTATGGCTTGAAACAAGCTCCGAGGCAGTGGTACAATAAGTTTGATTTCTTTATGGTGAGTCATCTCTTTACGAGAACTGCAGTAGATCCTTGTGTTTATTTTAAATCATTTGGTAATGATTTCATTATTCTTTTGCTCTATGTTGATGATATGTTGATTGTTGGGCAAGATGTTGAATTAATTAGCAAGTTGAAAGATGATTTGTTTAGGTCTTTTGATATGAAAGATTTAGGTCCAGCTAAGCAGATTTTGGGTATGGATATTATCCGAGATAGGAAAGCTGGAAAGTTGTGGTTATCACAGGAAAAGTATGTTGAACGAATAACGAAGAGATTCAACATGCATGATGCTAAGTCAGTTAGCACACCACTTGCTAATCATTTAAAGTTAACCAACAAATCTTGTCCTGTGAGTGAGAAAGAGAAAGATGAGATGTCAGTTATTCCTTATTCCTCTGCAGTGGGTTTATTGATGTATCTCGTAGTTTGTAAACGACCTGACATAGCTCATACAGTTGGTGTACTGAGCAAATTTCTTTCCGATCCAGGAAAGGTTCACTAGGAAATGGTGAAGTGGATCTTCAGATACTTGAGAAGTATTTCAAAGATGTGCTTGAGTTTTGGGACTTCACAAACAGTTCTTGAAGGGTTCACTGATACAGACATGGCGGGTGATCTTGATAGTAGGAAATCTACTTCGGGTTACATTTTTACTTTTGCAAGGGGAGCTGTTTCTTGGCAGTCTAAGTTGCAAAAGTGTGTTACCTTGTCTACAATGGAGGCTGAATATATTGCAGCGACCGAAGTAGGTAAGGAAATGCTTTGAATGAAACGTTTTCTTCAAGAATTGGGTTTAAGTCAGAAAGAGTTTGTGGTATTTTGTGATAGCCAGAGTGTTTTGGATTTGAGTAAGAATACCATGTACCATGCTAGGACAAAGCACATTGATGTTAGGTACCATTGGTTGCGTATGGCAACAGAGGATAAAGAATTACAGTTGAAGAAGATTCACACTAATAAGAATACCGCTGATATGCTAACCAAAGTGATATATATATATATATATATATATATATATATATATCAATACAACACAAGGAACGAATAATTCTTCCTTTCCTCAAACACTCATCTATTCCTTTATCAACGGAAGAGGTTATAATTTGATTTTTAATGTATAATATAAATTTTACTGCTTTCAATTTATACAAGCAGGGCGGCCTGCGCTGCAGT
>AWUE01017592.1:0-21231 GCA_001974825.2 Corchorus olitorius
AAAAATAATATATCTTTATACTCTATAATTGAAATATCTAAATACACAGTTTTTTACCCTATTATATGTGGGAAGAGAAACATATATTAAGTAAAGTTAGGGGTAGTTTTGGAAAATATAATAAAAATTTTATAGAATTTTGAGAACCAACCAACTTTGGTGATATGCTTAAATGGACAGATAAGGAGACAGAGGGAGTAACTAATTAAAATCATCAATGGAAAACCAAATTGAAGACAAATTAAAATTCCCAACTTGTAAAGAAACCAGCAACACCTTAGAAAATTCCATCCAAAATCACAAGCATCACAAACTTAAAAACTCGGTTTGGATTATATATATATATATTCTTTATCTTTAACTTTATATTATATAAGTCTAAATTTCAAAGACAAATCAAAAACCTTGTCTGGAATATCTAAAATAACCTTTTTAATTTCAAAAGTATAGTATTCCTTTCAAAGGTAAACATGTAATTTTATTTAATTTAGATTAATTAATTATGTAATTATGTATTTTTATTTCTTTTTTTTAAAGATCTTGGCCAAAAAAAAAAGAACTGTGAATGTTTACAGTCTATCATTAGCTTTCTTAAAACGACACAGCTATGTCTGAGAGGACATTCGGAAAATTACAAAATTCTTGAAGATCTCATTTAATTAGTAAGTGTATATGGTACAATTTCTCTTTTTGACAAGTCTATTCTATAATGCTACAAATAATTTTCTTTGCATTCTTCAGCTGAATATTTCATTTAAATTAATTAATTATGTAATTATGTTTTCTTCAATCTCTTAATGTTCAAAGTATTATGGAAGAAAATTATGATTTACTAAGGAAATAAAATAATCATTGAACAATTTAATAAAAGAGCCACTTCGGTACCAAAATTTTTAACAAATAAATAAATAACTTACAATCATATTTAGCTTTGTGTTTAGCACGTCAACTTTTTAAAAAAAAATTAATTTTATGAAGCAATATTACTATACTATAGAATATTCGTATATAATTCAGATTCTAACTAGACAAAAAAAAGTGCTTCCAAGTTCTGGACAACAAGAAAAATTAATTAATACAAGATTAACTTTTAAATACATATAAAAAGAAATATTAAGCGCATACTCGGCCATGAATTCAACAAGATTGGAATGATCGGCATTGCCTTCAGACCCGTCGAAGAATTTGGTATGTATTTTCTAGCCCCTAATAGCCCTTATTTGGTTGGGGTATTTGGGAGGGGTGGGGTGGAGCTTGGAGGGGTGCATTTTGTTTGCTTAAGGGAGTTGTAAGGGGTGAGGGGTAGGAAGGGGTGGTCCCAACCCCTCCCAACCCCTTATATCCCACCCCCCAAATCGGGGTATTTGGGAGGGGTGGGTTTTGACTAAAGTTTTTACTACCAAAATTACCCTTATTATATTATCAATAATCCGAAATTGCCCTTATTGAGTAAAATATAATAAAATAAATCTTATATTATAATATTTTTTTGTATAAAAATTTTTTATTGATAAAAATAAAAATAATTACACTTTGATAAAGTACATATAATAATTATTTTTATTAATAATTTATATTTTTATTTCTTTCCCATTTATTTTGTAATCATAAAACAAAGATTAACTCCAAAATAATATTTCAAATATAAACTATTATGTTATATTTTTAAATTTTTTTAGATATAATAAAGAAAACACATTTCATGTACATTCACTAAAAAATATAGTTTGTAAAATAAATTAATTAATTTTTAGTATAATTGTAATGATAATAATAATAATAACAATGCTGAATATAATTATTATCTATACTATATATAAAAGTACGAATAAGGGGAAACTTTGTGTTTTCCGATTGTACCCTTTTTTTCAAATATATTTCTAATTTGCCATTACTAAATAATAATATTTTTTTCCATTATTAAAATAATGGAAATTTAGATTATCCTCATTAATTAATTAGGATCCAACGTGGCCAATAGGAATGCTCCACATCATCTTTAGCATCTGAATTTTAGTCCAAAATATTCTCTAAGTCGGTTTAGGAGAAGATCAATTCTGTCCAGAAATTTGAAGGGCAAAATCGTCCACCGGAACGGCAGAATTAGGTCTCGAGATAAACATAAAAGTTGTAGATCTTAGAATCCTCTTTCCAACGGTACCTCATTTGTTTTTGTCTGAGCTCTAGGTCAAAAGATATGAATTTTCTTCCAAAACTGCTCTTGTGAAGTCCTCCTTGAAATAGGATTTAACAATACTGCTTCAGGGCTGAATTATTACTGCATCATAATTACTGATTGGACTTGGGCTCCTTCTTTAGGCTTCCATACGAACGAATTAGGTTTAAGAATATCATATTTAGCCTTCAAGACAGATTGCTTGGCAATTTGGGATTCATGGACTCAAACGGGCCTATTGGACCCAAATGAGACAAAATCAATAGTTTTCCAAATCTATACTATATATAAAAGTACGAATAATGAGAAACTCTGTGTTTTGCGATTGTACCATTTTTTTCCAAAATATTTCTAAATTGCCATTACTTTTGTTTTTTTTTAATTTTCATTACTTAAAATTAGACTTTTATGTTTTATATATATTATTATACTATTATTGGCCAACCCAGTTTATACTATATATATTATTATTTATTTATGATTTAATTTTAAATTTAAATCTTGCTCAAAATATTATATATATATTTCTAACTATTTATCCAAATTATTAACGATAATAAATATGTAGCAAAAGAAACGATGATGATAAATATATGATTGTTGCATTTGTAATTTTGGTATCATTTTAGCTTAAAGGTATGTTCATAAGGTACAATGGCCATGAAAAGAGTTTGAATTTTTCTTTTTCCATTTTAAAATTTCTGTTATTTTTGCAGTTATAAAAAAAACTACCGTCTAGGTATGGTATTGATAACTTCTTGTCATGCTTTGGGAATTTCATTTTCCTCTATCACTCTTTTTAACTTATTTTCTTCATTATTTTCATTACTATGTTTGATGATTACTTAAAATGATTTTTCAAAAGGAGTTGAATTTTTAAACGTATAATCATACTATAAGAACTAAACCGGATTAGATTGCAAAAAAAAAAAGCCAAAAAAAGAGTAACTTATTTTTCTTCATTTTTTTAATACTATGTTTGATGATGTCTTAAAACGATTTTTCAAAGGAGTTGAATTTTTTAACGTATGTACGAATTTTGATGATTGTTTGCTTTTGTTCTTATTAAAAAAAATTCTATGTTTGAAATTGGGAAAGAAATTTAGGTCTTGGGTGAGGTGTTTGGAATATCATGCCGCATTCTTGCGTAATTCTTTAAATTTAGTGTTTCCTTTAAATTTAGTGTTTCCTTTGATATTTGAATTACGTAACACTTTTTTCAACATTGTTCGATTGGAAACATAAAATAATTTAATTACATTGTGTGATTTGATAATTTTATATTGTTGTAAGATTGTGAATTTCATATTTTTTCCCACAACTGAGATGATTATATTACAATGGGATTGGAGGTTAAATGCACTAAGGACAAGGGTTAAACGTGAGCTGTTGAAACTTCTTAAGGAGACAGCCTCATCAATCAAATAGAGAAGTTCGTGTGATCAATAATAGAGCAGACGAAAAGATAAGGGCCTCGAGATTTTTGTCTGGAGGGGATCCTCTTTAATATTGGAGTTAGTAGGATATTAAAGTGTTTGGAGATACCGAAGTTAGTGGGTCTTAAGGTGTTTAGAGAGCTTAAGATTTAAAGAGTGGAAATAATGAACTTTTACCTTATGTGTGGAGTAGTTCTCTATATATATACAGTGTGGCTTTGGGTCGTTCTATATGGGCTCAACAATACCCCCTAGGTATGAGGGTGGTTCTAAAATGATTGCACAAATGGCTATGAAACTGAGTGTCAGGTGGGCGCAAGTTGGTACGATTTGAGCTAAACAGGCTTATCGGTCGCATAATTACATAGTGTCGAACGTAACGGTATTCGATCTGGATGTATACTCCATGTGGAGAGTGTTGAGTCGTAGAATACTCGATTTGGTAATGAGCCCCTTTGTCGAACTGTATGGTGCTCTGTGAGATGAATGAGAGAAATGCCATGAATGCCGAAAAGGGGAGTGCTCAATTTTTGAGGTTTGAGTAGGAGAGTGCACTCTAGGAATGATGGTGGATAGGAGACTCGAGCTGATAACGTACTCCGTGGAGGAATACAGAACGAAAGAGGCCAAATAAACAATATGCTCTATAGAAGGTTGGTGAACATGAGAGCACTCAAACTGATAATGTACCATTTGTAGTAATGTTGGATGAATGGAGTTCAAATTGATAATATGCTATGTGGAGAAATGCTGAATGGAGGAACCCAGTGTGATAACATGCTCTATATACTACCGAGTGGAGGAGCTCAACTCAAATATGTATATGTATATACTATCAAAGGAAGAAGTTCAATATGAATTATATATGTTTGTACGACTAAACGGACGAGCTCGATTTGCGAATGGAAGAGCTTAATATGAATGATTTATATAGTGCTAAATAGAGGAGCTCAAACTGATAATGATATATAATTTTATAGAGAGATTGTCGAAATTTCATACTATAGTATCAAAAAATTATATGGAGATTAACAAATCTCACAGAGAGATTATCAAAAATCATAGGAAGGTTACAAAATTTATAGGAAAATTTATTAAAATTTCATAGTTAGATTATCAAAGTTTCTTATGGAGTTTATCACAATTTTATAGGTAATTATCAAAATTTAATAGGTAGTTATCAAAATTTCATAAAAATATTCAATCGAAACATGTTAGGCCACGTGCAACGCACGTGAAAGATAAAACTAGTATATTATAAATGTATAATAATTATTTTGTTTTGTATAAAAAAATATTTAGAAAAATTGAATATAACATATGAATTTTCTATATAAGGGTAAATTTGTAAATTACACATAAAACTTCTTTCAACCCCTTTTTCCAACCAAACACAAAACATGATAACACCCCTTTCATACCCCTTCTTTGAACCAAATATAATTTTTTTAAAACCCCTCCCAAACCCTCCCCTCCCTACCCCACCCCTTCTTCTAATTTCGTTTGTATTTTCTGGCCCCTTTTAAGGAGAGTTAACATTATGAAGACTGGGATGAGAACAGTTAAAATCACCAAACAAAAGTTGATAATTGACCACACGGTAGTGGCGATAAGAGGACCAACAAATAAAATGACGTGAGAAGGAGCGAAACGAAAGGAACGCTTGGTAGGAGGCATGATGTGTAAGAATAATAGTTACTCAAAGGGTAAAACTAATTGAAATCCAAAACATTAAAAACTTGTCCGAATCCATGACTGTTGCACCTGTCTGTTTTGGTTCGACATTAAAATTTATAAGCAGGGTGGTCTGCGCTTGCGCTGCAGTCATTTTCTTATTATGCCTATATTTTTTGTAGTTGTTTAAGTCAATTAGTAAGAAGATATTGCATTGCCTGTAAGTTAATCAGTTAGAAGAAACTCATACATCCAAACAAATAATTCGCATATATAAAGCAAAACACATGACGTCTCATTCATTCTAAAACTGCATTACCTAAATTCTACTCCATCTCTAGGTAATTCATCAAAATAAAACTAATATTCTATTGCTCCATTTCTAGATAATTCATCAAAATAAAGCTAATATTAATTGTTGTTTGAAATGTATGTCGATTATCAAAAAAAATATATATATAGTATGCTACGTTTATTTTTTAATATTGATTGCAATTGTTAAATTAATGAACTCGGATAGGTGGAAGAATTTGGCTTCTGCATAATTGGAAGGCCTAAATTTTTATAGTCAAGGAGCATGTATAATTATCGTAGGAAAATTGAATTAGTTAAGAGCATTTGCAGGAGCATATGTAATTTACATAATGCATCACAAAATTATTGTACTTAGCATTGGCTAACTGTGCTTTTGGAAATATGGAAATATACTAAATATAAGCAACTAATAGAAACCTCAATAAAAAGGAAGTCGAATGATGGCGATTGCAAGCTTGAAAGAAAATTATAGTAAACTCTATTTGATTGATTACAAAAGAAGAAAAAAGGATGCCAAGCCTACATTACAAGGTGAAATTGGACAAGGCAGCTAGAAACAAGATGATCCACCTAATTAAACCTATGATGCGATATATGATATGATGATCATACCCAAAAAAAAGGACACATGAGCGAGGAGAATATTATGTAAAGTTTATTCATGGAACAGGATAAGACTTGTTGTTACACACGCACTTGTAAGTCATAGGACATGTCTCAGCCTCTTCCAGCGATGCACACACAAAGCTCACCATAACTAGTCTGCAGGGCGTGCACGACCCACATGCATGCGAGCAATCAGGCAAGCTCGATCCTGCAATCTGTAATGTGTCTGGCCCTTTTCTTTTCATCATCGGCCCTCTTGATCTGTCCCAGTATGAATTGGGTTTCACTGGTAATCCTTCTCTTCTGTTCGGCTGATGTACATGAAGATCTGTTTTCATAACACAAAAATGACAACAAAAAGAATAAAATCCAAGATATCAAAATCAAAAGTGTTTGATATGTATCAATCAAATACAATGATACGTACGTGTTCGTACATGCCTTGCAGACGTGAAAACAGGAATGCAACAGAGAATGATCATGAGAATTGCAGCAAAAGAAACACAACACTTCATGGCTTCAACTTTAATTTCGTTTTTCTTAGGAAATTGAAAGGTAAACTTATGATGGAAGTGAACTGGTAAGGAAGATTGTGAAGTGGGATGAACATATTTAAAGAGGTGACGAAAAGAGTTGAAATGGGGTATTGAAGCAAATCACAGGCAAGAGTATGGAAGATGGAAGTGCGATAAGAAATGGGTCACATGAAAGAGGGGGGGAGACTGGAGAGGAGGGTCACAGGACTCTTCAATCTAATCCTTTTGGTGGCATTACATCAGAAGTTGGTAAGAAAGAATTATACTTATACTGAATTCAAGTACTTCTTTTTACGTGAATCCTGACTTGGGAATTTGCTCAGCATACATGTAACAATAAATGAATATATGTGAGAAGCTATTTTTGGAGTTTTTAATTAGAGTAAATCTGATATACTAAGAGCTAGTAAGATAAACAACTAATAAATTTGGTACTGAGAATCAAATGTGACTGCCATTAATGTTTTCTCATTTTTCTTCTTTTCTACTTCATATTATGGACTCAATGAGTTTATGAATTTGGACCACTTTTTCTTTTGCTGGTTTTTTACCCTGCGTATAACCCAGATACCCAGCTAAGCGTCTTGATTGAAGACCTACCCCGGTCCATATTGCAATTTTAACTTGGAAGATGAACTCTGGGCCGTAGATCATTAAAAAAAAAAAAGAAGAAAGAATAAAATGGGCTTGGGTTATCTTCAATTAGAAGAAAGCCCATTTTATGCGAGAGAAGATAATTCAGGTATTTGATCGAGTCAATGTTTGGATTCTGGTTAATTTTGCATAATAATAACAAACTAGATTGAAATATTAAAAATCTTATTAATTCTAAAATGGGATACTTGTCAACCTTTAGACCCTTTGTGGAGTCGAAAAATCACACTGACAGTGGAGTCGAAAAATTACACTAACGATGTATTAAATAATAATAATTATTTAATAAGTCAGTATTTTGGTTTTTGGTTGTATAAGGAATTAAAGCTGGAATATGACATTTATAAAGGAAATTTGCTATATTTTGGAATATAGTTTGGGTTGTATAAGGAATAAGGAATTAAAGTTGGGATATGACATTTAAGGGAATTTTGCTATATTTTGGAATATAGTTTTGGAAATGAGCCGTGAATATCTATGGTCTATGGAGTTAAAGTTCTTCCAACAATAATTTATTCATTAAGAAAAGTCAAATCTGAGATTGTTTAAAAGTATAAGTGTTGACATTTGAATCAATCAGTTGTTGGTTGATCGTGAATTTACTTTGAGTGTTCTTATATGTAGAAAAGAAAAAGTCGGATCCAATTCAAGTTTTTAAGATTAAGGCCTCTCACTTTATTTTACCATTTTGCATATTTTAATTTGTTTTGGTAGTTATTATATATAATATATAATATATATATAATACTAGTACTTTGCCACGTGTTTCACACGTGGGATTGAAGTTTGGTGGAAATTGATTTTAAGTTACATGTTGTGTAATATGATGATTTTGTTAATTTTGAAAAAATTAAATTTGTCCAAGTTCCTAAAATTTATTGAGAATGAGATCATCAATTTTTTCGTTATAAGTAAATGTTAGTCATTTTATCAATGATAGAAGTTATTAAATTTACCAGTGATTAGTTATTGAAACGTTGTATATATTATAAAAAACTATACATGAACCAACAAATTCAATAAATTTTCATTACTTAACAATTTCATCAACAATGGATGCTATCAAATTCATAATACACAGTTACTAAAACAACTATGTAGTTATGAAACATGCTTTATACCAACAAATCCAATAACAGTTAATGATAAGTAATTTTGGTAACAATTTAATCAATAAATAAGGTTATCAAATTTTACAATACTTTAGTTACTGAAAAAGTTATAACTGTTATGAAAAAAGTTAATATATGTATCAAAAAATTTAAAACCATTCATTATATCATTTGTCAAATTATTCCGAGACACAACATTTGAGCGTTGATTAAAAAAACATTTGAAATGAGCGTTTGCTCAAGAACAATGTTTTGTGTGGAAACGCAGAAAATCGTGAAGTTGATATGTTTGTTTTCTTAAAAAAATTTTATATGGTGAGCCTACTTTCCAATAAGCTCTACTCAATTCGAGACACGACATTTGAGAGTTGTATTTGTTCGCAAAACCATCTGAGCTCTATTAGCTCCGAAATACGACATCTGAGCGTTGGTTACACAAATAATGCATTCGGAATGAACATTTTCTCAAGAACGACAAAATCATGAGCTTACAAAATTGTGAAGTTCAAGTTTTAGGTTTTGAAGAAAGTTCTTTTTTTTTTCCTTAATGAGCTTACTCACTCTGAAACACAACATTTGAGGTTGGTTTTGCAAATAATGTATTTGGAATGAGCATTATCCCGAGAACAACGTTTTGCGCACAAACCTGCTAAATCGGGAAGTTGAGGTTTTAGGCTTTTATTCAAATGTAATGAAGGGAAATCTAATTTATACTGCTTTTTCAATATATTTCTATGTCATTTTGGTAGTTACTTTTATGCTCCAACATAGAAATATTGATAACAACACTGTGAAAATTTAATAATCTCATTATGATATTTTAATAACCGGCCTATGAAAATTTGATAACCATACTGTGAAATTTTGATAAACACACTATGAAATTTTGATAATCTCAGTATGAAATTTCGATAATCTCCCTATGAAATTTTGATAATCACACTATAAAATTGGTAACTGCACTGTGAAAATTTTGATAACCCCACCATGAAATTTTGATAACCTCCCTATGAGAATGAAACTGTAATATCCTCTCTATGTAATCCTGATAACCTCTCAATAAAATTTTCATAACCTCCCAATGAAATTTTGTTAACGTCCCTAGGAAATTTTAATAAGCACAAATTTTGATAAATTCCCTCCCTATGAAATTTTGTTAACCTTCTTATGAAATTTTGAGAACCACATTATAAAATTTCGATAACTTTCGTATAAAATTTTTAACCTCCTTAAGAAATTTTGATAACCTTTTTAAGAAATTTTGGTAACCTTCTTATGAAATTTTGATAACTACACTATGAAGTTTTCATAATCTTCATATGAAATTTCGATAACCACACTATTAAATTTTGATAACCTTGCTATGTAATTTTGGTTGATTGTCAGGTTGATTTCTATGTTGATGTCAATTGCGTCATTACATCTTCTTCATTGTTTATTTGGGAAAATATGTGCATTAGATCATCTTCTGGCGGACTTTCCTCCTTTGTTTCCTTCCACTTCATACCTTCATACCTTCATACCTTCATACCTTCCACTTCCTCCTTTGATCATCTTCAAAGTTTTGCTGGATAATTCTATTTTTTATATGCTTTCAAGCTTCGGGCAATTGTAAAAGGCCATGCAGTCTAATTTTGGTTCTTGGCTTATTTGCTAATTTTACTTGTACCCTTCAAAAAACCTCAATATAATACTCTCATACATTTAATTATAAGGTTTCTTAATAATTTAATTTTAAAACATTAATTATACTTTAAAAAGAGTAAAATACATATATTGAGTGGAACAAATATGAACCTTAAGGTTTAAATTTTAAAATTGAGTTTAGCTTCCGTTATCAAATTCTTAAACAGTAGCTAAGTGTCAAAATTTAAACCCTAAGAATTAAAATTTACCAAAAAAAAAAAGTTATGCTTACAGTATTGCATGCTTCTTATTAAGGCTTAATTGAAAAAATTGGCCCCTGAACTTTCCGTCAATGGTCAAATAAGCCCCTGAACTTCTATTTTGGCCAAATAGGTCGTTGAACTACCAATTTTGACCAAATCAAGCCTTTTTTCAAACGGTTCCTTAACGGCTCTGTCAAATAGTGTTACGTCATCTCTACACATGGCTAAAAATGCCATGACAACAAAGGAAAACTTTCAGAAAAAAAAATCACAAATTTTCAAAAATATGGTTTGGGGGGAGGATTAAGGTAAAAGTAATTATTTTTTATATCTAAAATTTTTTCAAATATTTTTATGAAATTTTTCCGCTTGCTGACGTGGCATTTTTAGCCATGTGTAGCGATGATATGGCACCATTTGACAGAGTTGTTAAGGAATCGTTTGAAAAAAGGGTTGATTTGGCCAAAATTGGTAGTTCAGGGGCTTATTTGGCCAAAATAGAAGTTTAGGGGCTTATTTGACTGTTGATGGAAAGCTTAGGGGGGAAATGCCACGACAAAAAATGAAAATTCTCATAAAAAAATCGAAAATTTTCAAAAATATGGTTTAGGGTGGGGATTTAAGGTAAAAGTAATTATTTTTTATTTCTAAAATTTGTGAAATATTGTTATGAAATTTTTCCTTTTGCTGACGTGGCTTTTTTAGCCACTTCTGGCAATGACGTGACACTGTTTGACGACGCCATTAGGGAACCATCTGAAGATGGCTTGATTTGGTCAAAATTGGTAGTTCATGGGCTTATTTGGCCAAAATTGAAGCTCATGAGCTTATTTGGGCATTGGTGGAAAGTTTAGTGGCCAACTTTTTTATTAGGCCTTCTTATTAATAGTATTATTAATCATATTTGAAATATATAAGATATAGTATAACTTTATTTACAGTTCCAGTGGGGAGGTCTTTGAATTCCATTATTAAAATAAGATATAAGAAGTAATATATAGAAAAAAAAAAAAAAAAAACCTTCCAAAAGGTAAGAAAGACCTAACCTCATTCTGAAGTGTTGTTGTTGCACGATAATGAATTAGTTATTTTATTTGTTGGAATGTGAGACATATTACTTCACAATCCTCAACCGCACAGTAAAAAAAGAAAAGCAAAGTTATAAATAATAATAAGTACTTTTTTGAAATCTAATAAGTAAAATATTTGATCAATAGAAAAAAAAATTAAAATTAAAATTATTATTAAAAAAATCAATTTGTGATGAATGCTTATGAAGAACTATAACATCAATTAGGGCTTTACACACACACACAAAAATCAATTAAAGTCAAGTGGTAGACTGGTAGAGTGGACTCTTAGGCCTAGTTTGACATTAAGGTTGCAGTTTGAAAAATCTCGATTTGCAAAAAGTGCTTTTAAGAAATACTTTTTGAAATTACAACAGAAAAATGTAACTAATGGTTGGTATTGCGGTGAAAACGTGTGGTAGAAGGAACAAAATTTCTAAAAGGGATATCTTAGTTAGAAAAAAAAAAGAAAAATAATTAGAAGATTTTAGTCATTTAATATCTAAAAGCACTTTTGAAACGCACAAGCACCTACAGAATAACTTTTAAGTTGGCTCAGCTTTTGCGGTCAAAATTAACTTTTGGCACAAATCAAGATTTATTTGGCATTACGTTTGGGGTAAAAAACAACTTTTTTTTAATCTCCAAACGCAATACGAAACCAGGCCTTCTAGTGACTAGGGTTCAATTCAAAGTTGTTATAATTTCGTTTCGGTTCCGGCAATACCAGCCGGAATATGCCGTCGCAACCTAAAACCAGTAACGATCACCTGATTGTTTCGTACCGGCTTTAATACCAGCATTTTCAAGGGTAATCTGGCCCTTTCGGAGAGTTTCAGACAGTAACAGCGAAAAGTTGAATTTCAACCGGTGTATTCGAATAAAATTCCGATGGTTGTTTGATAAAAAGTTTGACTTGTTTTGGCTTTACCCTAATAGTAATAAATAAATAAATATAAATAGAATACTAAAGGTGCTTTGATGGAATAGAGTCTGACATCCAACTTTTGATTTCTTTCCTATTTTTACTTTTTATTGAATTAAATAATAATAAATATGAATAAATCAAAGTAATATAATAATATTAAAAAAACCATTCCATTTACCCATTTCCGTCTTAGTATCAAAGATAAATTCATTTTTTCTTTAATTTCGTATACATTTATTTTAATATATATAATATGTCTTTGCAAGAAAGAAGAAACCTAATAGTTTAATTTTTTTTCAGGAAAAACAGTATCTAGAATATTACAATATTACAATATTACATATTAGTAGAAAAAATTCAATGGATTGCACATTATAAATCACAATATTTTTCTACAATTCTAAATCTATTAAAGATATTTTTATAATCTTATTGATCCGAAAAATCCGAAACGATATCCCGAAACCTCTGAAACCGGCACGTTTCATGTTTTTTAAGAAATCTGAAACGCTGTCTGGTACGAAATTTACAACCTTGGTTCAATTCCTAATAGCCTTATTTAAAAAAAAAAATTCATAAAATTAAGTCTTTCTTACAGCAAAATAGACATGTCAAAGAATAAAAAAGAAGCCATCAGGCAGTTGGCCTGGTGGTAGAGTACTGGACTCTTAGTTCCAGCCTATTCAGACCATGAGGTCTTGGGTTCAACTCTCACGGAATGTGAGTTTCTTTGTAATTTGTTTGTTTATTTGGTAGGTAGTTAGTTTAGGGTTGAATTCTCATTTAGATGTTTGGGCATAGAGATTTATTTGAATTGTAATGAGATGTCACTGGGTAGGGGTTTGTTGGCTCATAGATTAGCGTTTCGATAATGTAGCTAATCATGTAGCGGTGTACGGGTATTCCTGTGCGTTTGTAATCCCAATCTCTTTCAAGAAATGAAAATGATTCTTATCTCAAAAAAAAAGAATAAAAAAGAAAATAAATGAAAGACGATTTATGTCTTATTATAACAATTATCAATCGAATTCACATTGATTTTTTTTTTTTTGAAGTACATGGAAGACATGCCGAACGTTTCCTAGCTAATTCCAATTACGGATAGCCAATTTCCCAAATAGAACAATTTTATAGCAATTAAATACTTAAAATAAAAAATTTGCAATTGAAATTAATTTTGGTTTAATAAATTGGTGATTTTGTAAAAGTTGCTCCTTCTAGCCACCCACGATTTAATTAAATAAATAAAAATTATAAATAAAAATTTTTCAAATAATTTTGGGAATATATAATAATTATATGGATTTACAATATCTTTCCATTATTAATAAAAAAAGAGAGAATTTCAAATAAGAGCAGTCTACCAACAATTATTATTGAATGTCAAATTAAATCTATACTATATTAAAAAGTACATACTCTTGTAAAACTTTTGAATCACCCATTATACCATTACTTTTCGAATATATTTCTTAAATGTCATTGTTTAGACTTTTATAGTTTTTTTTTGAGATAAGAATCATGTTCATTTCTTGAAGAGATTGAGATTACAAACGCACAGGAATACCTGTACAACGCTGCATGATTAGCTACATTATCGAAACGCTAATCTATGAGCCAACAAACTACCTACCTACTAAGTAAACAAACAAATTACAAACAAACTCACATTCCGTGAGAGTTGAACCCAACACTAAAAACTCTATTTTTATTTAATTAAATATAATATCCTTATAACTATTTAATTTTTACCATTTTACTATTTTGATTAAAAATATTATATATATTAGAATTTTTTAAATATAATTTTATAGTTTTACTAAACTAAAAACTCTATTTTTTGGCAAAAAAAACTAAAAACTCTATTTTTATTTAATTAAATCTAATATCCTTATACCTATTTTATTTTTATCAATTTACTAATTTAATTAAAAAACTTAGATATATTAGAATTTTTAAAATATATTTCTTAAATGACATTGATTAAATTTTACAGTTTTTTTAAGAAATAAAGTTTTACACTTATTCTACTAAAAACTCTATTTTTATTTAATTAAATTCAATATTTTTATAAATATTTTAATTTACCATTTTAATTTTAAAAATTTGGAGACTTTTTTTCAATTATAATATAAACTAATTTGAACCAAAAATTATAATATAAACTAACAAAAATCTTATTATCAAGTTTAAAAGTTAAAATGATTTACCTAATCATTAATTATTCATCATTTTTTAAAATAATTAAGTTAAAAATTTATTTAAAATTTAATTATTGTGATTGATCTTTTTCAATTTTGGAGCGTGTATTGATAGTTTAATATATTGGAATGTATAACAAGAATTTAAAACTTTTAAAAATAAAAAGAAGAGTAATATGCAATTATTTCCTTTGACTTATAAAGTTAAAGAACTTGACGCAAAAAAAAAAAAAAAGTTAGAGGAGTCAATTGGGCGGGTTGGACGGGTTTCGAGTCATACTCATCTGGGTCCGTGTCATATGAGTGAGGTAATTTTCTCAGATCATTCGGGTTTCGGCTCATCTGGATTCAGGTCATTCGGGTCTCGGGTCTGCTGGATTTAGGGTCATGCAGGTTCGGGTTTTGTCCTCAGGTTACTTGGGTTCTAGGTCATTCGGGTTTTGGATTTTTCAGGTTTAGGACTCGGATCAATTGGGTCAGCCTTTAAATTTTATAAAGGTTTAGTTCTTAAATTTATTTAAAATGGTTAAAATTATAACAATGTGTATTTTATTGAATAAAACATAATTTTAATTTATAATATTCTTGGGTCATCGGGTTATTTTCTCGGGTTATTCGGGTTACGAGTTTGTCGGGTCTGGATAGGACAGGTTCGGGTTATTTAATTTCTCTAGTCAAATCGGATTCGGTCGGATTGGGACGGGTTATCGAGGTTGGATCAGATTTTAACAGTTTTACTTATAATTAATTTCAATTATTATTTTAATTTTCTTTTAATTTAAACACGATTGGTCACGTGCACCGCATGTGAAAGTAGAAACTAGTTTAGTAAAAAGGAAATGAAACTTTCCAAAATTATTAAAGAGGAGGTTGTAATAACAATTTTACCCTTCTTTAGAATTTCAACTCAACGAAAAAAATTCCAACTTTAATTTTTTGAAGATTTTGCTTTAGCTTGAGACAGATGAATTTTGTAAAATTTACCTTTGGTTAGAGTGTAAAACTCGAGTTTTGGTGTTTTTCTTATATGCAAGCATAAGAGGGAATATGATGATGAGTCGATCTAACATAACTTTCTTTCACTACAGCGGCTGCGCATCATCATGAAGAACAGACGGCACCAAAAGCAACAATATCTTCCATCAAGTTGATACGTCGACCGATAACAATTAAAGTTCGAAGGGAAGACTTGACCAATATGCCATTAGATTTAGAAGACAAAGTTTAATTTCTTCATTTTCTATGCAAACTTCAAACGGTGTTTAATTGGTATTGCGGTATTGTTTTCAATTTACGATTTCCTTTGAATTTAATTTACAATTTACATTTAAAAGTTCTATTTCCTTCTTGTTAAATTTAATTTGAAATGGTACCAATCAATAAATATTTTTGGTACATAGTCCCTTTTTGAAATTTTCCAAAAAAAAAAGTTTAATGACTAGAAAAGACAATGATTAAAAATTTATTATACTGTAATATTAAGGGTATTTATAAAATTTCCCAATTAAAATTTTTGAGTTCTTGATTTCATATAGTAGTAAAATAAAATAAGATAAGATTGATATAATAAAATCACTACATCTTTTTCCCCTCTTAAAATTTTAGGTGTTCAATTGGGAGATAAAGTATTACACCAATTTGATAAAAAATTACATTAGAATGAAATTCAACATGAAAAATTGAAAGCCTAGAATAAAAAAAAACAGATGTAGATGGTACATGTGAAAATTATGACAATTGACAACTACTCTATCTCAACAATTGCAATACGGCACACAAACTTACAAGAGAAACTATGGTACACTAGTTAAAAATTCCATGTCTTCCCTCGATTCCATCGATCAGATCTCAAATTTTCAACTTTACACACTTCCTTAACTCTATAGTCTAATACCAATGGAAACTTGAACGAACTTACCTAGAGATTGAAGTTTATGATAATCAACAGATGAATCCTTGGACTTGGACTGGTTTTCTCTTGGTCAAAAAACTTGGACTAGGCTGCCCCTCTTAGAGCAAGAAATCTACACATATTTATATTTATAGGTTAGTAAAAACTAATTTGGACTAGGCTGCCCCTCTTACACATATTTATATTGGTAGTATGTGATTACCAAGGATTTTGTAGCATGTATCTTGTTCTTATGAATTTTATAACATTTGATGTACCAAAATATTTGAATTTCTTGCAACATTGTATATATCATAAAGTTGAATTTCAAAACACCATTAACGTTGCTTTTGTTTGTTTTTTTTTTTTGGTAGAATAATGTTGATTTTCCTTATAATAGTATTGTTGTGGTCAAAATTGCACGACGATCTTCTAGCGCTGATCGCCCTCTTGACGCACTAACTTTTAGATCCTAATTACCTATGGGAGGACTCTTTGTACGCGGTCCTCCGACTAATGAAGCTCCTTCTAGTAAGCTTGGGTTTCTAGAGAGAACTATAGATTAAGCCTTGAGTCTGCTCCAGAAAAAATCCTCCCTTGAATGAAGCGTTTCATCTGCTTTTATAGGTA
Source organism: Corchorus olitorius (assembly GCA_001974825.2). Taxonomy (NCBI): domain Eukaryota; kingdom Viridiplantae; phylum Streptophyta; class Magnoliopsida; order Malvales; family Malvaceae; genus Corchorus; species Corchorus olitorius. The sequence continues at coordinate 17,119 of AWUE01017592.1, forward strand.
TGAGAGTAGCCACGTCATCATGCTGCAGATAAGTGTTAGCTCCTAAAATTTCGGATCTGAAATTATGTAACAGGGAGTCCTCAAACAACACAACCTTTCCCTTTTGGTAGCGATATTTTAGCACTTCATCGTCACACCTAGAGACGTTCGTCTGCCATTTATTGGATCAACATCAGCCCCCCAGTCGTTTAAATGACCATAAAGTGGTTGTTTTAGACGACTGCATCGTTGAGACTGGGATCCGTCCATCTCTGGCTTCAGTGGCGTTTTACCCCATCCTGTTGGGTCTCCACTTAATTTACACTCCATCGCGGAGTTTAAACGGGGCTTAGCCGTTCGACGCTCCGCTGGTACCTTTTCATATCCTTTTCCATCAAAACGCTGAGTTTCAAAGTATTTCAAAATTTCTGGCGGGCTTCATCTTTCAACACGTGTTATCAATTGTTACGTGGCTCGCTCTCCGTCGTTCGATGACTGCGCCTGCCCAGCTTCCAAACGCAGGTCTTAAAGGTATAAAATCGCGACCTTCCATTTTCCACTTTCCTAACCTAACTGTTCATAAACGCAGGCTCTCGTTTTTCCTTTTCTGCTTTCTCCTGTCTTTTGGTTCAATCCTTGGTTTGCCTTTTGTTGTTGCTTCTTGTGTTTTATGGTGCGATTTTGATTAATGCATGTCTTGGGTTCTTTCTCTGTTCAAGTCTCTGCCATTTCTGCTTATTCGTAGACAGTTTACTGTTTTGCCCAGGTCTGACTAGAATCCGACAGTTTTCTCCACATACGTCCTCCGGTATTTTCTGGCTTTTTGACGACGGCGATCCTAGGGGAATTTGATCAGCCGCTTGAAGTTCTTAGTTCGTCTTCTTCCAGTGGTTCTCCAAGGGCTTTCCTTAGAGATTTGGGTCGCGAATTTCCCGAGTTGCGAACCAAGCTTGGTAAGGGTTTTGTTGTTGTTAAGAGTCGGTTTTATTGGGTTGGATTTTTGTTGTTATTATGTCTGCATCGGAGGATTCCCAGGATATATCTAGGTCTCCAAGTTTGGGGGAGGAACTCGGTCACGATTCTGATCACCAAGCCTCAGAGGAAAGTAGCTCGTCTGGTCCTAGACTGATCAGGAAAAGGAAAAACCCCGAACCCATCATCTCGAGCCTCCCTATAGATACCCGTCCAAATTTATTTGAGGACATCTTCGGTAGCTTATCTCCCCTTGCCCATTCTGCTGTCCCTGGTTCGTCCGCCGTGGCGAAGCCGTCAGCTGTTGACGTCTCCAAAACCCCAGAGGGCGTTCATAACCCAGACGCCGAGGCATCAGGTCATGACGATCGTCATCCCGAGCCTTCGCTGGCTGTTCCTGACCCTGAAACAACCTCTGCCCAAGAGAGTAGAAAGCACTCTGGGAGTATGGCAAGCTCGTCCGCGTACCAAGAAAGGAGGTGGGTGATCAAGTACAACAACCGAGTGAATGGTGTTTTCACCGCTGCCAATCAAGTCGTCTCCAAGTATTTGAAAGGGGGAGACACTATCTCCGTCAAGTCTGCCAAGGCTATGGCATGTAAGGCTGGTTTGGGTTCAGCTGCTGGGTTCAAATTCTACTACCCCAAAGAAGATGATCGGCTGTACAATCTGCGCAGGGGAGGGCGTCGTGCTTTTTTTACTCGGGTAATGTTCGAGTGTGGCTTCAGACTGCCTGGGCATCCGTTCGTCTGGGAGATACTGGATTTCTATGACATCGTCGCTTCTCAAATCACTCCCAATGGTTGGGTGCAGATCATGTGCTATGTCGTTGTCTCCATTTACATGAATTGGAAGCCGAGCCTGGACTTATTCTGTCATGAGTATAAAGCTTCTAAGAGTGGAGGATTCATCAGCTTTAACCGAAGGGAAGGGAAGACATGGTTCGATTGCCCCTCCAACTGGCGCAAATGGAAGCCTGAATTCTTCGGGGTCCAGATAAAAAAAGGATGGACATGGCCGATCGAAGTTCGATGGACGGACATCGATACCAAAAGTTATAATGCCAAAGTGCCTGATTTGAGTCCTGACGACATTAAGCAGCTGGAGTATTTGGACACTCACTCTTTTCAGTACAAGGAATTAATCCACGCTGCTCGTCTGGTGCTAAGTGGCCTTAGTCCCCTGCCCTCGAAAATGAAAGATATCACGGACGTCGACGTCGGGGTTTGCCTCCCCTTAACTGTTACGCAGAAGAAGACTATTGATGGTAAAGAGGTTGACGCAGACGAATCCGTTATTGTGAACACTCTAGGGGTTGAAGGTCATCCATTTATGTCCTCTGAAGTCAACTTTGTGGAGAAGACGCTCGTCCCCAAAGTTTGGAGTGGAAAAGAATGGTTGGACAAGGGTTCTTCCCCTGCTGGAACGCAAACCTTAGGTCCTGGAAATCGTGGTAAGGGAAAAGGCTTGATGGCTTTAAATGCCCTAGCCCTATCTGCCGGTCGTCCTCCCTTCTCTCAAACCTCTCCAGTCTCCGAACCACAGGGTTCTGCTGATGGTGTTTAGTCTTGTCTTCTATATGCTTTGTGCATATGATTAATGTCTCATGGTTAAGTTTTATTATCCTAACCGCTTTCCCCTCTGTCTTTCAGAAGAAGATCTTGCTGACATTACCGCAGCCGGGATGGATGATGAAAAACTGGCTCAGCTCCGTGCCAAGCAGGATGCTTCTCGTCAGGCGTTCCTCCAGAAGCTGTCTCCCATCCCTGCCGTTCCTCATTCTCAGATCCCCAGCCCCCCAGTCCAAGCGACCCCTGAACAGGTTCCAGCATAGATCGAATTTCCTCGGGCCAAAGTTAACATTCCTACACCCCTGCTGACGCTCCCCACTGATCCGTCTCCTTCCAAGAGCACTGCTCCCTCTGCCCCTGGGACGTCCTTCAGCCTTCCAGCTTTCCTCTCCGGAGTCTTTTCTGGCGGGGGGTTTAGTGATTGGTTCAAGAGGGATTCTAAGGAAGAGGGTCCTCCCGACGTCCTGAACCTGATGGCGGCTTTCTTTTCCTACGGGTTGAATTATGCCAATCCAAGGGATTTTGAGGCTGTTCGAACCCTCACGCCACTGGAGAGAGCTGCTATCATGGTAGCGGCTAACACCCAGGTAAGTGATCTGGCGACGAGCGTTTGTTAAGTCGCCCACGGCTCTGGCTAACTTGCGCTCTTCTTTCTTTTGTAGGCTCTGGTCTCTGCTCGAGCCAATTTCGCAGCATACGAGCACGACATCGTCGTGTATGCTCCTGAGCTGTCCAAATTCATCGCTGAGAGGATGCCTGGCGGTCCTCTTAGCCGACAACAATGGGAGCACGATCGGGTCACCGTCCAGCTAAAGGAGAAAGAGACCCAGCTTAGGCATGCTGAAGAAAATCTGGCAGAAGCGCTGAGGTCTCTGGAGGGAACAAAGACACAGCTGGAGGAAGAGAGGGCTCGTATCCAGAGGAGGGACCAATCCTTGATGGAAGAAAGGAATGCCCGTCGTAAGGAACGATCGGCGTGGGCTCGGGAGAAGTCAGCTTTGAAGGTAAGATTTGTTCTACTTTGATTTAACCATTATGACTACGTGAGACGTTCGTCTAATTAATCGTTCCTTTTAGTGGGAGAATCAAAAACTCCAGGCGCAAATTGATTTGTTCTACGAGCAAACTGCTGCTCAAATGAATTTGGCCAGGGATTCTGCTATTTATGCGATACAGAAGCAGCACCCACTTCCCAACCTTTCTTCAATCAAGTTCGATACCACCGAGCTCCCCCCCTGGGTATATCAAAGACCCTGTATTGAATTTGAAACTTGATGCCTACATGGAGCGGGAGAAGATCGTTCCTGAAGAGGTTGAGTTGCCTCCTGATCTCCCAGAGTTCGTCGGGACCCCTCCCACTGATGAAAATATCCACGACTCGTCAAGTACCCTTGCTGGCGAGGGAGGCCAAGCTCAGGCTGAAGAAGAGAAAGCCAAATCTAGCAAGCGCAAGCGCCTGAAGAAGAAATGATTTTCTTTCCTGTTGACTTTCACACCATCTGTGGTGTTCATAAACAATCTTCTTGTAATATTGAATGGTTGCCTCGACTGAGGCTTTTCCTATATTATTTGGATGATCCTGCATGATATC
>AWUE01017593.1:0-21914 GCA_001974825.2 Corchorus olitorius
GGCACCACCATGGTCATGCCGCCCCAGGAGGGCGGCACCGGTTATTTTTTTATTTTTTTAATTATTAATTATAAATTTTCGTTTGAATCCATTTCCGGAGTTCTTGGTTATTCCACATTCTTTAGCGTTCTTGAAGATTAGAAATGTTCTTGAGCGTTCTTGAAATTAGAAAGTTTGAAGAAAATATGAAGAAAGGGCAAAAGTGTAAAAAGGGGGGCGGTGATAAGTAAAAAAGGGGCGGTGTTTAGCAATCCAGAAAGAAAAATCATATGTGTTTCTTTCTGTGAGAAATCTTGTTGTACTTCACGTGCGGTCAGCCTTTGATAAATTTGACTAGCCTTTATATTCATCCTGGTCCAGTGGTCCCTTTGATCCCTTGACCTTGTAATCTTGATCTATGCACATGATCTATATTATATTAGAAAGTACGTTCACCTGTAAAACTCTTAAATCGTCTATTATATTATTATTTGTCAAATATACTTCTATATTGCCATTTAAATTTATGTATTATTTATTTATATATATATTATTCACATTTACCATATATATCTTGATTAATATGGATTACTAATAAAATTTAATTTGATTAACAATTATTACCTAACTAGACTACTACTGTTAATATATAAAATTTAATTTGATTAACACTACTCTTATTATATAATATATAATATAATGTAAAAATTAATTAACAATATCCTTATCAATTTTTTTGTTTTCTTTTTTCCGAATATCCCAGCCTTATAATTTATAATGTAAAATAGGATTATTTTGTTAAAAAATTATATATCCGATTAATATAATTTTGGAATTGGACTAATAAAATTTAATTTGATTACTATACAATATATGGATGAAATTTTAATATAAATGAAATTTTATATTCACTACACTTCTCTATTTTTTTCAATTATTAGGATTTATTTATATATTGTTTATATTTATTTTATACGTTTAGCATATATATACTATATATTATTTTTAGTGACTAAGGAAATTACTTAAAGGCCAAATTGAGGATTAATGTGGTGCCTCCTTTTGACTTTTTTTGGTCTTTTCTCACTTTTCGGGTGACTAAAAAGGCCCTTGATGAATTTTCTCCCTTACTTTTCCTATTGCCTTTTTTTTAATTTACTATTTTTGTAATTATGATTAAGTGTGTTTTAATTATGTATTAATTGTGTGTGGATATTAGGATTTACTGGTTCAACTAATCTGCCGGAATTCCAAAGGATTGGTGTTATAAATGTATCTACCCGAGTTCATTAATTCAACAATTACTATGGAAATTACTTAAAGGCCAAATTGAGGATTAATGTGGTGCCTCCTTTGGGCTTTTTTTTTTTGTCTTTTCTCACTTTTTGGGTGACTAAAAGGACCCTCGATGAATTTCCTCCCTTACTTTTCTTGTTGCCTTTTTTTATAATTTACTATTTTTATATTTATGATTAAGTGTGTTTTAAATACATATTAATTGTGGATATTAGGATTTACCGGTTCAACTCCTCTGCCGGAATTCCAAAGGATTAGTGCTGTAAATGTGTTTACCCGAGTTCATTAATTTAACAATTGCAATCAAGATTAAAAAATGATCGCAATGTACTATGTTTTTTTAGATAATCAACATAAATTTCAAGCTACAATTAATATTAGTTTTATTTTGATGAATTAAAATATTAGCTTTTTATTGATGAATTGCCTAGAGATGAAGTAGAATTTAGGATATGCACTTTTAGAATGAAAGAGAGGTCATGTGTTTTACTTTATATACAGAGCAAAAGGCGATAATTGAAGAAGAAGTGGCCAGAAGCGCAAAGAAATATCATGAGGCATCGATCGAAGCAACATCATCATGGGAGGAACCTATTCAATCTGAACCAAGAAAGATTGGAAGCGAATTTCATGATGTTGCTGACATCCCAATTGTGAAGGAAGTTGAAGAAGTGTCCAAGTGAAACAAGGGATGGTTTGGAACCATATGAACTTGACTCGCCAGACTTCTCTCAATTTTTTTTCAATTATGACGATGATGAGCCCTACATGGTCTGCATCCCAGCTCTACCAAAGGAGGTTCCCAAGATTGTGCCAAAAGAATCAAAGGCATCAAAAGAAGATATCAAGATGGACATCCCTCTACCTTCTCCTCCAAGATTTGTCGAGTCCAAAGACAAGCCACCAGATGATGAGCAACTTGGACACCATGAGCTGAACGACACAAGTGTGTGAGATTTTGTTGATAATCAACTTTTGGAACATGAAGATCAAGATTTCTTGGGAATCAACAAGTTTCTTGAATATGAATGCTTTGGAGAGATCAAACACGAGGAATGGATTTCTGTGGATCAATTCTTCTCGGAGGACAAGAAAATGCGCCAATAAGAGGACACTTTCAAAAGGCAAGATGAGAGCAATGCCTATCAAGAATGCCGAAAGCATCCATTGCATCAACCTCTCACGGCAACGAAGATGGCATTGTCATTCCTAACCATTCACGGAGTCGCCCTCAACAAAATTGGTGAATTCTTTCCTTATCTCTTCTTTTATCTTTCATATTTTTGTGCTCATATTTTTCCAATTTTCACCGTATTTGCTTTATGCTTTGAAATGGTATGATCCACCCTGACAAAGGGAGATGAAGGAAAGTCTAGCCAAAGACATTAAAGAAAGGCGCTACTTGGGAGGCAACCCAAGAATTTACTAACATTTTAATTTTCTTTTTAGTTTTGTTTTTCTTTTTCTTTTTAGGATTTCAGATTAAGAATTCAAAGGCAAACAAATGGAGCTTAGTTCTTGGATATTGCAAGAAGAAATCGAATTGAGCTTATGCTTGGAAAATAGAGAAGCTTTCTTCACTACAAACAAACTGCCATTTAGTAACGGTAGGAAAACCGTTAGTAAAAGCCAAAAATCCGTTGGTATAGACCTAAAACACCTATATCAACGGCGGAAACCCCTATTCCGACGGTAAATTTGGTGTCAGTACAAGCGGCGTTGGTATAAACCCTGGCCAACGGTTTTGGGCACCGTCGGAATAGACCCTTTACGTATACTAACGGTTTTTTGGCGTTGCTAGTTTCTTCGCCGTAGGTATATCCCCATCACACCTGTTGGCTGTTTATGGCTATACCAACGCCCCCGCGCTGTTGGTATACATTCTATAGCAACGTAAGCCGTAGGTATATCTCCAATCATACATTTTTTGGTTTGTGGCTATACCAACGCCACCCGCTGTTGGTATACATCTATAGCAACGTAAGCCGTAGGTATATCTCCAATCATACCATTTTTTGGTTTATGGCTATACCAACGCCACAAGCCGTTTGTAAACTATGGGGTCAATATTTATTTTTAATAGAATTTCTTAAATATTGATTATTTTATAAATTAATCTGATTACATATAATAAAATAATAAAACATAATAATGAAAGTGGAAAATGTTTACTGTCATTCACATTAAAAATATAATCCAAAACAATTTGTTCTAATCCACACGTTAAAAATGAAATTAAAAACAATTTGTTCTAATCCACTCATGTAGCATACATTAAATTGTCAAAACTAAGCCCAAAGAAAAACTTCATAATCTTACTTAAGTCTAAGACATCATCTGCAAGTTCATGATGATGGTTCAATATCATCTGCAAAGAAAAGCCAAGATACATATGAAAATGAGGTAATAAAAGAAAGAACAAAGCAGTGGGAATATTGAACTTAGGAGAATATTGAATTATGAAGAATGTTTGAAAGGAAATGAACAATTATTATGAACAACACACAGCCAGATTTGATCATCAACATGGTGAAATGAGGAGAACAACCACTCTTTCCCATTTTTTGCTCTAACTCTAAATCAACTATAACAAGACTTAAACTTTCAGAATTGGCATATTTATTGAAGAAAGACTGACATAACCCCCAAGGAAATTGTAATAGAAGACATTGCAAAGACTGGTTTAGGTTGAGCCATTACCTGACCACCCTTGAGTCCACCCCACTTGGTTTCATTCTGTAGTTTGCAGCACTTGAAAAGGCACCATTACTTCGAAATCTTCCATGTAATCACCGCAGATCATCAGTGCAGATTTCATGGCAACAGATTTCACCATGTTCACAAGATAGATAAAACTTTACCAAAACAACAGAAAATGTTGTTGGCCGAAAAGAAGATGAAGAATGGGAAGGGACAATGGCGATTTGTCCCTTGAAAATGTTGTTTACAACACAGCAACCAAAATCAGACTATTTGTAGTCTCAAACGCGGAAAAGAAGATGAAGAATGGGAAGGGACAATGGCGGTAGTTGGCCGGCGATTTGTAGTCGGGAAAAGAGGATGAAAAGAAATACAAGAAATTAGATCTGACCTTTAGGAAGCTGTTGGGAAGAATCAGGTGGGGAGAGGCTTAATCGATGAACACGAACATCTCAGCATATGCAGCTAGCCACAATCGATGCGCCAAATGCAAATCCACGGGAAGATTGATGAAAAGAGGAGCAAACGAACCCTAAGGAGCAAAAGCCCTTGAAGAGAAGCTTCTGAAATCTGAAGTAATCGATGAAGCCCTTGAGGGAGTAATTTTTGTTTTCTAAAAAATCCCCAATTTTTTTCGAGGGAGACAACAGCTTCTTTATCTTCTATCTACCTTCCTTTTGCCAAATTTTAGTAAAAATAATACTCCTATACCAACGGTTATAAAAAGTGGGTGTGGGTATATATATTTCCTATACCCACAGTAGATAAATAAAACGTTGGTATTTTTTTAGCACCCAAAAATTAATTTGGTAAAAATTGACTCCCGCCACAAATAAAATCTAGCGGTATTTTTTTTTTGCAATTATCAACTTATCAAATTTTTGCTTTTGGTCTATAGCTACGTACGCCATTCTTGACGTTGGTATATTACAGAACAATACCTATGGTTAATAGAGCGCTGTTTGAATAGCTCTAATCTATACCAATAGATGACCTGGGCGTTGGTATATGTCTTATATATACTGATGGTAGTAAACATCCGTTGGTATAGAGACCCTATACCAACGACTAATGACCGTAGGTATAAGTGTCCGTTGGTAAATGGCATTTTGTTTGTAGTGCTTTAACCCTATCTATTTATTTTTTTTGCATTGTTTTGCTTTAAACGATTATTGCTTTGATTGCTTGTCTATTCCTTGATTTGGCTTAGTTGTTTGCATTTATTTTCTATGCTTTGATTTGGATATTTATAATGACTTATGCTATGAATGCCACGATTGATGCTTTGAATTGCTTGATTGGGTCGACACTTTCTTTGTGAGCCAAGTATTTCATTAGCACATATATTTTGTCATCACACTTATGAGGGACACAACACACATTTGCATTCACGTGATTTTTTTTTTCAAAAATTTCAAAATTTTGATTTTTTGTTAAAATTCATACATTGAGGACAATGTGTCTTTTAAGTGTGGGGGAGAGAATCTACATGCATAGATCCATGCCATAATTTTTTCGAAAATTTTGAAATTTTTCATGCATATATTAAGTGATTCAATTAATTATGATTGATTAATGCTTAGAATTTTAAAGAATGCTTTATTCATTGATTGATTTTTAGCATGTCATTTGATTTCTTAGAATTAGGTATAATTAGAGTTTGTGATATGATCTTATTCAATTATTGCTTTTATAATTATCTATTTCTAGAACTTGTGTTTAATCTTGTTGAAATTACAATTATGAAAGTATGTTATGGATATGTCAAGAACAAGTGTGGGGGACTACTTATAAAAAGGCTAGTTTAAAAAAATATTTTCATAAAAAGAAGTGTTTTCATGGAAGAGGAGAAGAGGTATTTCTGATTCACCTTTCCATAGTTGTCACTCTTTTAAACAAAAGGCGTTAGTAACCCTTGAAGAGGATTAGAAACATGGAATTGCGGAAATATTGCCCCTCTGAAAAAAGAGTGCTAGTAGCCTCAAAATAAATAAAAAAGGGAGTTAGTAACTCCAAATCATGAACACTTCGAGGTTAGTAACCTCAATTTTCTTTAAAAAATTACCCTTAAAAATCTATTATAACCCACGAAAACCCTTGATTTGTATCCATGACATTATTTTCGTTTGAGTAATGGAGATAAAGATGAATACATGAGCTTATAGTAAGAAGTAGTTATAGGATGTGATTAATGGTAAGTGATTTGAACTACTTTAATTATGGTTACTTAAGAATAAAGATGCTTGCTATTACTTGATCTTTTGAATTGAGTGCTCTTATTATTCTTTGTTATTCTGATTTCATGATTTCATTGATCCTTGATATGTGTATGCATTCAAAATTGATTTTTAGAAAAGAATGGTTTTTAAAGATCAAACATAGATTTGTACAAAATTTGTTCTGTTTTTCATACTAACCAAAAGTCTATCGAGTCAATCTTAAAAATGTTTGTGGGTATCGTCCTAGTTAAGAAAACCCTCAGGTGACATAACACCTCCTGAGCACCTCTATCAGTCTCATGTTTAAATGGCTTGCGTCACGTGCTAAGTGCCGCCGTACACCTACGAAAGTGGAATCTTTTTATTTGCATTAGTTTTTGTTTCTGTTTTCTTAATTTTTATGCACTAGTTTGCTAGGAACTAGCAAAGGTTTAGTGTGAGGAAAATTATGATCGAGACAAAATAGACCCTATTTTTATGATCATTTTTTTATGCTTTTTGGTATTTTTATGTGTGATTTAACCCTATTTTGTAAGTATTTGTGTTTTTAGGTCTTGAAGACAAGAAAAGTTGAAACTTGTTGTTTGCACAAATATGGACTTGGCAATTTTGAGTGAAGATTTGGAGATTCGAAGTTCGTGATTGAAGATTTATTGAAGACAATTTGAAGAATTGAAGACCATTAAAGAATTATTTCAAGAAGCATGAATTGAGGATTGAGCTTAGATTGCGAAGGATTGAAGATAAAGCTACGGAGAAAACCTTGAAGACCTTGAAGACATGGCATATTGGATATTTTATATGGGTTAATTCTCAGCCCATATAAGCCCACAATTGGAGTTAAGAACCCAATTGGTGCCCCACAATCCAAAGAAATATTCAAATTCCCGCAACCCTTTCCTATTTGGATCAGGATTCAGCGCAGTCTCGGTAAATCAGTCATAACTTTCTGGTCAGACCTCGAACTAAGACGTGTGAGTAGGCGTTGGAAAGAGGACTTCGAGATCTACAACTTTGCTTTGAAGCCCAAAACCCAGTTCTGCCATCTTCAAATGCGAAATTGACTTTTACGTTTCTGCACGGATCCAGAATTTTCCTGAAGACCAAATTTTATTCTAAGAAGACTTTTAATCCAACTTGAAGACCAAGTCAAGACCTCTAAACCGCCTTAGACTCTTCCACTATAAATACCCACCTTATGTGACCTTAGAAAACATAATTTATAGATCTCAAATTCTTTTCTTCTATTTTTCTCTAGTTTTAGGCTAAAGGTGCCGCACCCTCTCTTTGTATAGAGAGGTACGACAATCCTAGGGTTTTGCTAACGAGATTCCGCCCCCTTCAAGTCTTGTAAGTTTTCTTATGCCTCTCATGGATTTTTCCCAAATCCATGAGTAGCTAAATTCTTAATACTTCTTATCCTTTGGTGATTTTAATTCATTAATTATGGTGAGATTTGTGTGCTTATAATTTGATGTTTGTTCTTGATTGATAGTTATTTAATCCCTGTTTTAATTCTATGATCTTGATGATTATTGATTTATGTGGCCAATATTGATATAATTGGATAGATCTATTGTTAAATCAAACTTAGAAGGACCAATTCAAGTTTGATTGTGTGGTAACAATTGGAAGTAAAGGACCAATTCCTTCCAAGGGAATGACTAACTTTGTTGTTTAACGGCAATGAGTGTGGTTATACTTGTTATGCATGTGTGAAAAATATATAATTGTTATTAATGTTTTGTTCTTATCAACTGAGAAGCTGGACCAAGGCAATTGGTTGTTAAGAATAAAAGGGATAATTTAAGCTGGACCAAGGTAATTTTATCTAATATACATGTTAGGGTTTCCCTAGAGCAATTATCTTTTGGAATAAAATTTGAATTCATCTTTTAAATCAATGATCTATAGTTAATCTGATTAATTTCTACCATTGGAGAAGAAGTATGTTTTCTTATTATTGTTTTTTTTTACAAATTGTCATAGTTTAGATTTAATTTACTTTGCTTTAGTTTAGTTGTTTTCTTTATAATTTTTATTTTTAATCCCCTTTTTGAGTACTTCTTTTGAGTGATTCTTGAGAAGATTTTATCCTTTGGATAAGTCTATTCCCCTTCTCCATGGGATTCGGCCCCTACTTGCCCTATCTACTTAGTTAGGAAATTATGGGGATTATTTTTATGATTGCCGACGACAGATCACATGATAACACTTCCTTTTTATAAAAAGATTTTTAAAACTACCCTTTTATATAAGTAGTCCCCCACACTTATTCTTGACATATCCATAACATACTTTCTTAATCATAATTTCAATCAAGATTTAACACAAGTTCTAGAAATAGATAGTTATAAAAGTAATGAATAAATAAGATCATATCACAAACTCTAATTATAGTTAATTCTCGGAAATCAAATAACATGCTAAAAATCAATCAATGAACAAAGCATTCTTAAAATTCTAAGCATTCATCAATCATAATTAAATCAATTACTTAATATATTTATTAAAAATTCAAAAAGTTTGAAAATCGAAATTTTATTTTCCAAAAAATCAATTTTTTCGAAAAATTTTTACTTAAAAATCATATTTTCAAAAATCAAGGGAATAATAGATCAAACCAAAAACAACCAAATCCCTAAAATTAAGCATAACATATTACTTAAAAATCATATTTTCAAAAATCAAGGGATTAATAGATCAATCCAAAAACAATCAGCTAGAAAAGAAATTACTCAAAATAAAGACAATAAATATTAAAGTGATAGGAAAAGGAAACTAGAAAATTTATTAATAAAACTTGAAAAATAAAGACATAAAATAAAGGAAAAATAAAAATAAAAATAAAGAATAAGCTAAATAACTAATCCTAAGATGCATAAAAATAAAATCTTAAATCTATTACTTAAAATTAAACTTAAATCCTGAATCTAGAGAGGTTGATTAAGTGCCTTGTCCATAAATTGTAGAAGTCACCCAAATCCTTATTAAATCCATTAAGTCCATCCGTTAAGCTAGTAACTTGATCACTTATTCCCTTCCATATTCTCCTTCTCTTGATTAACCTCCTCTTCCTCTTCCACAAATTCATCACTAGAAGCAACACTTGTATCAATTTTAGAAGCAAGCAAAACAATAGCCTTATTCTCTTTATCTTCATCTTGCGATGGCTCTCTTGGTGCAATCGTTGGTGATGATCGGCTCTTCCTCTCTTCCAAAGTGTAAACAGTAGCAACCTGAGTTGTCCTTGGTCGATTATGATGAGATGAAGAAGCATGATTCAGATTGAAACCAATAGGGTACGGGGTATATCGCATGGGAGGTCTATAGGGCTTGGTGCGATAACCATCAATCCTTGGCATTGGAAAAGGCTTACTCCATGGCGCAACTTGAGGTCTCACCCTATCATTGAAGACTCGTTGTGGTCCTTGAGGATGATGGAACTAATTTCCAAAAGGGTGGAATCGATTCCCATGGAAAATTTCCTTCAAACTTGCGGCCTTGGCTCTAGCTTGTGCTCTCATGGATTCTTCATGTGATTTTACAACTTGATCCCAAAGAAAATGAGAAATTACCCTTGCTTTAATCCGGGCTTGGTAGCAACATCTTCCATAGAAAGTGAGGCTAGCACATCCAAGAGTTCTTGACAATCTTGACGAGAGAAAAATCCAAAGAACTTCCCTTCATGAAGATTATTTCCAATTTCATGAAATTGCCTCTTAAAGTTCTTGAATTTAAAAATCCATGGATGAGCTTGGCATAGTAGACATCTTCAATGGTTCGGAGGGGTATCGAAATCTTCTTCTAATTTGGCTATTTCGAAATTGCTCTCCTCCAAAAAGTGCTTCTAATCAAAAATTTTCTCCTCCAACTATTGCTTGTTGCAATTTGATGAATAAAGAGGGAAGTAGAGGTGCCTTTATATAGTGATCAAGTCCTATTCTTAAAAGGTTTTTAGTTAGAGTAAAAAGTATGAAACATACCTTGATTAGGAATTATTTACCTAATTGGAAAAGGAATTTGGAAGTTGAAAGCAATTAGGAAATCCATGATACGAATCTAGTTGTTTTAGATTCAAAATCTAGCCTTGAAAATCTATTAAAGTCGACTTGAACTCCTCCAAATTCTAGATGGGTAGATCAATGACCTTCACAAGGTTATTCCTCCTCTTTCTCCGGCCTTAAATCTTCAATTAGACCTGCAATTGTTAACTTAAGATCACAAGATACACAAACAATCAAGAATTCAACACATATTTGTTTGCTAGGACTCTACAAGATTGAAGAACCGTAAGTTTTGCTCAAACTAGAACAATGAAGCTAAGATAATCAATTTGGATAAAAACCTCAATTTTATTAATCAACTCAACTTATGTTTACAAGAGGAGTTGATGCCTTTATATAGGCATAAGGGGGGCACAATACCTAAATCCTAAGCCCTATGGGTAAAGGAAAGAGCAAGGAAAGATCCTACTCCTTATCCTACTAGGAAAAGTAAAATAACAAGTCTAATTAAACAAGGATTGGACTTAGTCAAACAAGGCCCAACCCAATGTCATCTAAACTAAATAAATAGCTAATTAAAGATAGAATAAAGCCCACAATTGCCAAATTACAACTCTAATGGGCTAATGCTCATCGATTTCAAGTAGAGTACCCAACTTGGAATCGATGGGAATATTCCTTTGCATATGATCTCTAATGCCCTTCATGTGAACTCTGATGGCCTTCAACTCTTCAAGATGAGCTCTAATGAGGCCCAATAATGCTTCCTTGAACCTTTTAGCTCTTGCTCTTGTCATTGGGCCTAATGGCATCTTAGACAACTCCGATGAGCTTGAAACTTCTTTGTGCGCATCCCTTGCATCTTCAAGCTTCTGCAAGCCTCCTTGCCGCATGTGCTCATCTTCTCCATAATCTCCATTGAGTTCTTCAAGACTATGATAAGCCCTTGGCGCATCATCCCCTCTCCCTTGAAAAGGATTTGTCCTCAAATCTGCATCATTATCAAATAAGGATAAGTCTGAAACGTTAAAAGTAGCACTTACATTGCCATATTCACTAGGAAGATCTAGCTTGTATGCATTGTTGTTGATCCTCTCCAAGACTTGGAATGATTTTTTCTTCATTGTTGATGGTCCATTCCAATCTCCAAGCTTCCAATCACAAGTCATCTTTGAGCTTTTTATGTTAACTTTCTTGTATTGTACATCATGCAATGTACGCACAAATGCATTAAACTCCTTTTCATAGGTTGGATAGTTCAATGCAGCCCCATTGAATTTCTCACTAAAATAAGCTACGGGCTTCCCTCCTTGCATTAAAACAAGTCCAATTCCTACAAAATCACTCAAAAGAAATACAATTTTGCTTGGAAGTTCTCCAGCCAAGTTGTTAGTACTCACAAGTGTATTTTTAAGCAAAAATAAGATCAAAACAGAATTATCTTCCAAAACATTCTTAAACTCACTTTTAGTAGCTAACATGCATTCTTTAACAACTTTCTTAGAACTATCTTTCTTATCAACCAAAACAACCTTGTTTTCAATGCAATTAGAACTAGAATTAGTATGCTTTGCCTTTTCTTGAGCCCTATATTAAGATTCTAATTTAGCACAATCATCCCTCAATTTCAATTGATCTATTAAAGCTTCTTGAGGTGATAAAGGAACTAGAGTAAAAGGCTTCTTACCACACATGAAAGTATACTTATTGGTCTCACCATCATGATGTACCTTGTTGTCAAATTGCCATGGTCGACCAAGTAGTACATGACATGCTTGCATTGGTAGAACATCACACAAAACATCCTCTTTGTACCTGCCCAAAGAAAGAGAAACTAAAACTTGTTTGTTAACCCTAATCTCTTCTCTATCATTGAACCAACCTAACCTATTGGGTTTTGGGTGTTTGGTAGTGGGTAGTTGCAACTCATTCACCAAGTAAACACTATCTATGTTTGTACACTTCCACCATCAATGATTACACTACTAGGCTTCCCATTCGCATACATCCTAGTATGAAACAAGTTTCCTCTATGATTGTGCACATCTTCTTTCACATAAGCACTCAAAGTCTTTTTAGCAACCAAACTCTTAAATGCATAACCCTCATTATCATCATCACTCTCTTCTTGCGCAAACCCCTCCTCATCATCCCCATCACCACTTGAACCCAAGTTGAATTCCTCATCTTCACTCATTATCTCACCATGATCATTAACATACATCACCTTCTTATTGACACAATCTTTAACATAATGACCATAACCCTGACACATAAAACACTTAACATGAGATTTAGAGGGAAGAACTAGATGAAGGTTTAGATTCGGATTTAAAACTTACTCCCCTTTGTTGCGCAACCTCCTTCTCCTTGTTGAGAGATTTCTCATCCTTCTTGACTGGAGTTTTCCATGAGTTTGATGATGAAAATCCTTTCTTGGCGCCACTCCTCTTAACTTGCCCCTCGGCCTTCAAGGCTTGTTGTAACAAGTCTTCAACATCATAATATTGTTGCATCTCCACAATATCATGAATCTCTCTATTCAACCCCACAAGAAACCTAGCCATGGTGGCTTGTGATGGTTCCTCAATTTCTGCCCTAGACATCAACAACATCATCTCTGAGTAGTACTCATCAACACTCTTCGATCCTTGCCTCAAGGTTTGCAAACTTTGGTAAAGGGAGTTGATGTAGTAGCTTGGCACAAATCTCTTTCTCATGACACTCTTCAATTCCGCCCAAGTATCTATAGGTCTCTCCAATTCTCTTCTCCTTGACTGCACCAATTGATTATACCAATTCAAAGCATTCCAACAAATTCAAGGATAGCAATTTGTACCTTCTTAGATTCGGCAATGGGGTGATAATCAAAATACATGTCTAATTTTGACTCCCACTCTAAGTAATCTGAAGGTGTCCCTCTCCCATTGAACTTTGGGATCTTGTATTTGATGTTGTCCTTAGGCTCATCTCTTTGTTCACCTCTCCTAGGCTGCAAGTTTTCATTGTAGGCTTCGCCTCCAAGTTCTTGTTGCCTCAATCTCTCCATTGGATCAATTCTCCTAACAACTTGCCTTTGTTGAGGTTGTTGTTGATCCCTTTGCTCATTGCCTTGTGCGGCATTGTTCTCCCTTTGTTGAGGTGGTGGCTCTTGTTGACTTTAGCCATAGTTTCCATTCTTGCATCCATGGCATCCAATCTTTGCATAAGTGTTTGTATCATGGTAGTCAAGTCATTGTTTTGATTTGGTACTTCTTGCCTATCTCCCATTGTACCTACACACAAAGAAAAGTTAGTAATAAAAATCCCTTACAAGTGTGTGTATGAATTACCTTTGTTGTGCTCTCGTGTTTGCACTCAACCTATGGATTGGCGATCCACTACTCTTTTAATGATCTCACAAGATTATGCCTTTTTCTAGCTTCAATAGGCCTAATAAGAGCAAATTGTTAGAGCCTCCTTTCTTCTCGTGACCTACTTGAGGAACAAACAATTAAGATCAATCAAAATAAGAGTGATCTTTAAACAATCCAAACAGCCTTTTGTCTCCCAAACTTGCTGCACAAAACACAATCAATTCAATCAAATAAAAACCCTAGTACCACTTAGATCCAATTTTAAACCACTTCTATCCAATATGGCTTCAATTCGAAATTCTGCAAAACAAACTTCAATTCACAGCAAAAGCAACCCAAGAATCTCAAACAAACAATCAATTAGGATTAGATGCAAACAATTGACTCAATTGCTCAAAACAAACCATAATCCCCAAATTCCCAAATCAAGAATTATGAACCTGAAAATTTTCGATTTCAACAAAGTTTTTTTATTTTTTTTCAATATTTTTCCCAACAAGAACATACTAAAAGAAGTCTAGATCTCAAATTTCAAAGCTTTCCAAGCTCAAACGAAGCCAGAATAAATTCCACAAGATTCTGGTCGAAATTTTTTTAATTGTTTTTTATTTTTTTGATATTTTTCGATTAAATTACAAGGTATGAGGACTCTAAATCTGAAATTTCAAAGTCGATCGGAATTAAGATGAATCGGGAAAAAAATTCACAAATTTCTGCAATTTGTGAAAAAAGAAGATGAGATTTTCGATGGATAAAACTTGATGATAGATGAATAGAAGGATAGATTTACCGATTGAAGATGACAATCTATGCTCTGATACCAATTGATACGAATTTAGTTGTTTTAGATTCAAAATCTAGCCTTGAAAATCTATCAAAGTCGACTTGAACTCCTCCGACTTCTAGATGGGTAGATCGATGACCTTCACAAGGTTATTCCTCCTCTTTCGTCGGCCTTAAGTCTTCAATTAGACCTGCAATTGTTAACTTAAGATCACAAGATCCAGAAACAATCAAGAATTCACAACTTAATTGTTTAAGATCACAAGATTCACAAACAATCAAGAATTCGCAACTTAATTGTTTGCTAAAACTCTACAAGATTGAAGAACCCTAAGTTTTGCTCAAACTAGAACAATGAAGCTGAGATAATCAATTTGGGTGAAAACATCAATTTTATTAATCATCTCAACTTATGTTTACAAGAGGGGGTTGATGTCTTTATATAGGCATAGGGGGGGCGGCACAATACCTAAATCCTAAGCCCTATGGGTAAAGGAAAGAGCAAGGAAAGATCCTACTCCTTATCCTACTAGAAAAAGTAAAATAACAAGTCTAATTAAACAAGGATTGGACTTAGTCAAACAAGGCCCAACCCAATGTCATCTAAACTAAATAAATAGCTAATTAAAGATAGAATAAAGCCTGCAATTGCCAAATTACAACTCTAATGGGCTGATGCTCATCGATTTGAAGTAGAGTACACAACTTGGAATCGATGGGAATATTCCTTTGCATATGATCTCTAATGCCCTTCAAATGAACTCCAATGGCCTTCAACTCTTCAAGATGAGCTCTTATGAGGCCCAATAATATTCCTTGAACCTTTTAGCTCTTGCTCTTGTCATTGGCCCTAATGGCATCTTCAATGGATCAAATGGCATCTTAGACAACTCCGATGAGCTTGAAACTTCTTTGTGCGCATCCCTAGCATCTTCAAGCTTCTCCAAGCCTCCTTGCCGCATGTGCTCATCTTCTCCATGATCTCCATTGAGTTCTTCAAAACTATGATAAGCCCTTGGCGCATCAATCCAATCCTAGTCAAAATAGGATTTGAAGTTGACAAGGGACTTGGCATGGGTGCGGTCATGGCTTGGAGACTGGTCGGTCTCGGCCTGTTGAGGTGCACGGGTGGCCTGGCTTGGCCCGACCTTGGCGCGGCATGGCCGGACTAAGGCTTGGGCTGGCGCGGGTGTTGCGCAAGTGGGCCGGGCAGCGGCCTGGTGATGGCTTGGCATAGCCGAGCCACTGCCGGCCATGAATGCATGCTGGCTCGGCCATGGCCGAGAAACAGCCGGCCATGCATGGTATTATGGCACGGTGCTTTGTTCCTTTCCAATTCTTGGATGATTTTCTTTCAATTTAATGAAGAAAAATTCATGAAACCTATCAAAACAAAATAAAATTAAGTTAGAAATTAAAAATTTAAAATTAAATAAATAGGAAATTAAAATTATTGGGTTGCCTCCCAACAAACGCTTGTTTAAAGTCATTACCTCGACTTCCCCTTTCTTCAATCTCTGGTTGGAAGATAAGTTGGATTCTCCAACTCAATTGTTCAATCAAACGTATGGGTATTGGTTCGAGGAAAGGCTTGAGTCTTTGCCCATTGATATTGAATTGCTCTCCAGTGGTTGGGTTTCGAATATCAACCGCTCCATTAGGATATACTCCAATTACTTCATAAGGTTTTCACCATCTTGATTTCAGCTTCCCAGGGAATTTTTTTACTATGCTATCGAACAACATAACCTTTTGACCTTCATGAAATGATATTCGCAATATCCTTTTGTCATGTATGGCCTTGGTCTTCTCCTTGTAAATTCTTAAATTCTCATATGCTTCATTCCTAATTTGTTCAAGCTCTTGTAATTGAAGCATTCTTTGAATTCAAGCTTTGTCAAAGTTGAGATTGCATTGTTTTACTACCCACCATGATTTGTGCTCTATCTCCACAGGTAAATGACATGGCTTACCAAATACAATTCTGTATGGAGACATACCAAGTGGTGTCGTGTAAGCTGTACAATAGGCCCATAAAGCATCTCCTAGTCGCATACTCCAATCTTTTCTTTGAACATTAACTGTTTTCTCCAGAATCAGCTTCACTTGACGATTTTATATTTCAGCTTGTCCACTGGTTTGAGGATTATATTAAGTAGATACCCTATGGCAGACTCCATATTTATCAACCAGTGATTGCACAATCTTGTTGCAGAATTGAGTACCTCGATCACTGATGAGAGCTCTAGGAATCCCAAATCGATAAAGAATGTTATTCTTTATAAATTTAACTATTGTCCTTGCATGAGATTGATTCTGACTATACCAATTCAGTAAATCACTGGCTTTTTTGGTCCAACCCAGAAAGACACAGGAGGTTTTGGGCGTGAGATTCAACCTTCTCAGCAGCAACAGCTTCAACCCATTTAGAAACATAATCCACAACAAGAAGAATGTAACGAATATAGGTGATTGAATCATTTGATTCCTTGTATGTTTCCAACTTTCTGGCATCGTGGACAAGTCTTACAGAACTCATAAGAATCTTTCAAGATTGTAGGCCAATAGAACCCACACATTCGTCCAAAGTCTTCCTTGCAGTCTTCTTGTGTCCAAAGTGTCCTCCGCATTCGTAGTTGTGACAAAACTCCAAGACTGATCTGATCTCATCATCAGGGATGCATCGTCTCATGACTTGGTCAGAACCATATCTCCATAAATATGGATCATCCCAAACGTTTAGCATCACTTACGATCTTCAGCTTGACTCCTTTGCTTAGATCTTCCGGAAGACGTCGAGTGACTAAGAAATTAACAATATCAGCATACCAGGGAAGTTGAGAAACGACAAACATGTTTTCAAAGGGTAGTGCTTCGTTGATTGCAGTCTCTTCTTCCTTGCCTTCAATTCTACTTAGATGATCAGCAACGACGTTTTCTGCTCCCTTCTTGTCCTTTATTTCAATGTCGAATTCTTGAAATAAAAATAGCCAGCTGTCGTAATGTTCGGGTCCGGCGACTCTGTCGAAACGACTTAAAAATGAGGAGTCGCCACTAATCTTTTTTACCTAGGTGTGATTAGCCACCTATCGGATTATTAAGTTTAATATTAACCTAAGCTTGGCGAAGGTAATACTAAACCTAATAAACGGTCTTCTAACCAGAGTCTTAAAGGTTCGGGAATCCTGTCAAATGACAGCACTGACTAGCCTAGAATTAACTCGTGAGTTTCTATCAT
This sequence comes from Corchorus olitorius, assembly GCA_001974825.2. Taxonomy (NCBI): domain Eukaryota; kingdom Viridiplantae; phylum Streptophyta; class Magnoliopsida; order Malvales; family Malvaceae; genus Corchorus; species Corchorus olitorius. The sequence goes on from AWUE01017593.1 coordinate 17,579, forward strand.
TGGTTGTAATTGCTCCTAAATTTTAATAATTTAAAGAAAGTGAATCCTTTGTTTGATTTTGAAAGCAAAGTTAAACAAGCACAAATGAATTTTGAGTTTTTTAGAAAAATTGTTGGGTAGTAAAAGAGATGATCGGACCCTTCAATCAATCTCTTATCCCCGTTTTGCTGTTTGTGCTCTTCTGGGTTCCTCATGAAAGGATTTTGAGAAAATCGGGTTCAAAACGACTCTATTTTGGAGAGAAACCGAAAATGGGAACTTTCCCTTCCTCGAAAATAAAACTAGTCGACTTTGATTTATTGAAATTCTTTCAAAAAAAAAAAACATTCATTTTGATATCTTTGGATTTTAAATCTTTTTATCATTTTTATTTAAGTGTGAAAACTCTTCTTAATTTTAAAATCTGTTGATTTGAGTTCTTTTATCTAAGTTTAGAATTTTTTGAATCATCATCTTGTAAAATCCTTTTTCAGTTTTTTTGTAAAAAAAAAAGCAATTTTCATTTTTTTATTTATCCTTTTTTATTTCTTATGACAAATTGCCTTTCTTAAATAAACTTAAATCTCAATTTTTTTGTTAAAATCTGTTTCATTTCCTTGAAAAAGAAAAGGTTGACTCTTGGCCTTAATTTAAACAAGAACTTGAAGAGAATAATAACTATCACAAATCTTTTTTTTGAGTTCTTGGAAACAAAGTGTTTCATTTTAATCCTGACTTTTAATAACCTGTATTAATTCCAGTCTCTATATGCATGAATGCACGTGATGCATGGATTCCAATTAATGTAAGTTTTACCGGGTAATTATACGAGGAACACTGTCCGGGTGCCTTCCACTCATACTAGTAAGACCCACGTCCAGATGCTCCAAGCCTAGGAACGTTGAATTTAGACCGACAATAGATGTCCAAGTCCCAATCAAGTGTCCCATTATCGGATCCTTTTAATTAACTCGCATGACAATAATATAATTAACCTTAACATGTGATTCAAACATGGATGCATATGAAGTTAACTTAATTTCTAATTTCTACAATCAAATTTTAATTTTGAAATCTTACCAATTTTTTATTAAATCAAATTGACCTTAGTTGACAAATTATGAAAATTCTTATTATTCTAAATATCGTGTAAATCCTAATTTGCCATCAAATAACAATTACTAGAAAATTAAACCAAATTCCTAAACTAATAATGAAATTAGAGCAATAGTCATAAAATAACCCAACAATTGAAAGAAATTTAAACCCAAAACTCAAAAGCCCAAATTAGCAATTACCCAATTAGAACTGGGCCTGGCGGGTTGGATTTGGGTCTACAAGGCCGGATCGGAATCGCTCGAACCGGGTTAGGTTAAATACAACCCTTTTCCCTTTTTTTTTTTTCAGATTTTCCTCACCTTCAACCTTGAGCCGCCGCTGCTTCCTCTCTCTAAATGGCACCGGCGCTGCAACTTCCTCCACTCATCGTCGAATCAAGGCAAGCTTCTTCCCCGAAACCTCCAAATCTCGCACCCCTCTCCTCTAACACTACAGACCCGAGCCTCAAACACCTCAAACTCAATGGAGTTGGTTCCACCCGAAACAAAATACCCCAAGTCCGGCCATTCACCGTCAAACAAGCCTCAAGACTCCGACGAACCCCTCCTAGGGACTATCCGATGAAAACCCCTCAAACAATTTAGTTAAACAAAACTCAAAACCCAATCCCCCGAATTTGTTGAGCCCTAGAAGATGATGGAGTTGATGGCCTAGTACGGTCAAGAGCTAAAAGGTATTTGTTTCTCTTATTCGAAACTCTTGTGTTTTTTTGGTTTGATTCACTCTAAAAAACTTTCTGCTATTTTTTCTCTAAGAGAGAAAGATATGAAAAACGACTCCCGTTTCTTAGAATCTCCCTCTCTTTTTTGTTGATGGCTCCCTCGGTTTTTGTATTATGAACCCACTCGGTTCTTTCTAATTTTTTGAAGTTTTTTTTTATCGCCTTCATGAATCCCCCCAAAGGAAGAGACCCTAAACTCCCCACTGTTTGATCCCCCAAAAAAAAAAACTCCTCCGTCAATCTTACTGCCAGGTAAAGAAAAAAAGATTTTTTACTGTGTTGATATTGATAAGAGTGATGAGCGAATGCGTAATTGCTTTTTTTGGGTTTTCTCTGTGTCGGTAAACTTAAAATCAAGAACTAAGAAAGATTTTTTTTTCTGCTATCTCCTGAACTGGCTCTCCTTTTTTTTTTCCTTCTTTTTCACTTGAATCTGTATATATTGTGAATGCTATTCGGTTTGTTTTTTGTTTTTGTTTGCACTTGGGTGTGGTTGTTGGCAAGACAGTGGGTACTAGGGTTGGTGCTGACAGAGTTGGTGTCTGACTTGGTTTTGTAATTTTGCAGTTTTGTCTCTGATCATTTTTTTTGTTTTGCCAAAAGCTTTGATGCCATGTGAGTTTTTTTGTATGATTTGCTAGCTGGACCAATCCGAGAGTTTCCAATTCGCTGCCACCAACAAGGTTAACTCTTTCTTTCTTACAATTTGGTTCATTTCTGCCTTTTATTGTTGCTGCGATTGGGAATTGGTTTGTCTGTTGATGCAATGTTTTGAACTAAGAGGAATGAATGCTGTATGCTCTCATGTTGCCTTGTAATCACTGACTGAGCACATTCCCACGCCTTGTTTGTTAACTGTTCTGCCTTACCCTGCTTCTGTCCTATAATTGCAAATGTGAATGTATTCTTGAAAGATGGATGCCAATGCTGCTATTTGTCCATGCTTGATATTGAGTGTAAAATGCAGATGAAGCTGGATGCATCTGAACAAAATCCTGTTGCCATGTGATTGTGTGATGTTCCGAAACTTCATGTTAAAATGCTATGTAATGATGCCTATGTTATTTATGCTCATGATTGGATTTTGATGAATACTAAAATGTAAATGCAAGGGATTCTTGACTTATGCAATGACAGTAACGACAGTGGATGCATGTGTTACTGAATAAAATGTTTTACGCTATGAAATTAATTTGGGATGCATGCTCTCTTTTTCTCATTTTTAGATTGCAAAATATTTAAATGATGAGTGATTATGTGTGTGAGAATGTAACCTATCATGACTAAATGGTGTTGAAAATGCTGTGTTTATGTTAGTGCAATGATGAGAATTATAATGCTACTGCACACGACCCTTTGTGATGCTGTTTGGGTGGCGAAAAGCCAAAAATGCCTAATGGAATAATGATGAAACAATGAGCATACTTGTGTAATGAATATGTGCGAAAACAAAACTGAGTTATTATAACTGTGCAGGGTGTATTGATGAGAAATGCTTGCAAAGGGCTTATGTGATTATGTGAAATGATTTATACTAAATGCAAAAATACAGTGTGTGATGAGTGTGAGCGGCTTGCTGCAAAGTAAATTTTTAGTGATGATGAATGCTGACTTTTCTTGTTACTGTGGCTTTCCTTGCTGTTCTGTTTGATTTCCCTTGTTTACTGTCACTTGCATTGCTTGGTCCATTCTCTACGTTTTCAATTGCCTTGAAATGCTACTAACTAGTGCATGAGGATGAGCTTTGCATTGGCATTTGTTTGTTGTTTCTTCTGCATGTTTTGAATGTGTTACTGAATCGACTGTCATTGAAGGCAGTGTGCACTAGAGAAGCTTTTATTTGTGCAAGAAAGTGGCCACTTTCTTTTCAACAGGATCTTGGTCAAGCCTTGTCATTTTAGCAGCACACAAATAAAGTTTCTTCTTTTCCTTCCTTGTTTGCAGGTTCAACATAGATCAAATAAGGGAAAGCTAATTATAGAAGTTTAGAGTTCGAGAAAAGACAAAGGAATGGGAACCATGGGACTTCTACTTGAAACTTGGGGGTTATGGCAATTTTTGTATTTTTGCAAAGCTTGTAAAATAATGCATGAGAAGTGAAATTCTTTTTGTGTTGAGATTTTTCCAATTTCTAATTTTTTGTATTTTTTTGAATCCGAACAATGATGTAACTAAATCTGTATGCAGGAAATGCAAATTCTATTTATGCTAATGATAATGAAATGTGATATGGCAAGACAAATATGGAGAGTAACACATGAATGCCATGTAATGGGATAGTCCTTTGAGTTAGTATATGAAATCACTTTCTCAACCATCCAAGGCCCAAAAGCAAGTCCAAGTACAAAATGCCCTAGAACTAAAATGCCTAAATGCAAGCCCAAAACTCAATTTATCTAAAAGGTCCAAAGTCCAAAACAATACAAGCCCTTAAGCAAATAATCAACGAGAAAGGATATGCCCGATTAAGCACCATGAGTCCGAATGCAACAGGTGAAGTAGTTCCAATCAATTGGT
>AWUE01017594.1:0-44424 GCA_001974825.2 Corchorus olitorius
GTGCATAATCCGAGCCACATACCTCATCAGGTTGAAAAATAGCGTTGCAAGGCTTGGTCCAAATTCTCCATGCAGCAGCGGGAAAAACAACTACTGATCGCCTATCATGCTTCCTCATATCTAAATTACTGGACAACCAATCCGTCAAGCTCATATAAAAAAACTCATCCCATGAATTACGAGAGATCAACTGCTTCCATACTCCCATTGCCGGCTCACAATCACGAAGTACATGCAAAACGTCTTCAGTGTGGAAGCCACAAGCAATGCATCTGGCATCAATACCCACTCCCCAAGAAAGGACTACATGCATTAGTCACCAATCTGCCACGCCAAGCAAGCCACAAAAAGCAAATCCAGCGGGCTGGCAATGGAAATTTCCATAACCAAGAGAAATCTTGCATCTCTTTGGCACCTAAATCTTTCAGCAAAATCTCATATGCCGACCCAGTTGTGAACTTCCCATTAGAACAAGAGCCCAAAATGTAAGTATCAGCCATCGTAGAAATACTATAGGATATCCCATAATTTTCATATAAAGTGAAAGCGGCACCTGCGCAAAAAGAATCTCTAAATTCCAAGAACCATTAGAAAGAAAATCACTTACACGGGTATTAGCATCGACATAGTCCGTAAGAGATGAAATGCAATCACCCAAAGGTTTATCAACCCATGTATGGGAATCGAAGCATTGCTTTCTACATTCCGAGCACTAATTTCATTCTGTAATGAAGCAACTAACTTGTCTGGAACCCTGATAGAGTGATTCATGGGTATGGCTTTATAAGGGTGTATGTAAGAGGTGGTGGTTCCAATGGAGGGACCGTAGGTGGAGATGAAAAGATATTCTGCCTCTGCTGAAGAGCGAGAAAGAGTTGTCTCTTTCTTATACTTCCAAGAGATAGGAGAGGAAGCCAAAAGTATGAAATAACCTATTGTAGAACGTCGAGTGACAGAACAACCTGCCCAGTCGGAGTCACAATAAGCTTTGAGTTCTAAGGAGCCGTTAGATGGAAGAATAATACCTTGCCCTGTAGAAGACTTAATGTACCGAAGCACCCTCATGCCAGCATCAAGATGTTCTTGTCGAGGGCTGTGCATAAATTGGCTGAGAACTTGGACCGAGTAAAACAAATCAGGTCGAGTAAGAGTTAAGTACAGCAAGGGGCCAACTAGGCGACGATAAAGAATCTGCTAAAAAAGGTCCAGATGCCTTTGAAAGGTGGTTCTTTTGCTCTATTGTAAATCGGAAAGGACGACAACCAAGCATTCCAGTTTCATTCAAAATGTCCAATGCATATTTCCTTTGGTTGAGAACAATTCCACTTGGTGATGGAGCAACTTCAATCCCCAAAAAGTCTTTCAATGAGCCGAGGTCCTAAATGTAGCATTTATAGTTTAAAGAGGATTTGATGGAGCAAATTCGATCCACATCATTGCCTGTAATTATCACATCATCAACATATATCAAAATAGCAAGAAAACTGTCACAGGTGAAGAGAGAATAGTCTGCAACTGATTGATTAAAGCCCATCTCTTTGAGTGCAGTAGTCAATTTATCAAAGCAATTACGAGATGCCTGCTTTTTTCCATATAGAGACTTGCGAAGCCAACAAAGCTTAGTCTCCCCCTTTAGTGCAAACCCTTGTGGAATTTTCATGTAGACTTCCTCATGCAAATCACCATGTAAGAAAGCCTTGTTCACATCAAGTTGCTGCAATGTCCAATTTCTTATGGAAGCAAGAGCAAGTAAGGAATGAACGCTAACTAATTTTGCCACTGGAGCAAATCTATCATGATAGTCGAGACCTTCCACTTGGTCCTTTCGCAACCAAGCTTATAACGTTCAACAGTCCCATCTGGCTTATATTTAATTCGGTAGACCCCTTTAGAGTCAATTGCCTTCTTTCCGACAGGCAAATCTTCAAGAGTCCAAGTTTCATTTTGCTCTAATGCTGTTGAATTAAAGGCCCACACGGCAGCCATTGATTTAAGCAGAAATTGGACGACTTTCCATTGCGAATGTTGATACCAAGTCCACTTTCCAGTACTTCTCTTCCACGGAGAATGCTGCGCCATGTGTACGAGTCAGAAGGCTTAGCAGCAGTACCAATTAATGATCTCTCTTGAGAATCCACCTTAGCGGGAAGGAATCTATAATGCCAGTGCTTAGGACTGTGGCTTACCTTGATTACCTTTGCTTTTCTCAAGCAACTAATTAGTCTTCAACCGAAGAGAGATACAAGCTAGCAAGATATAGAACACCCTCTGCTTCCCCTCCGTGATCGCTAGATCAATCAGCTTGAGAGCTCAACCAAGAGAATCCAAATCTCAACTACTTACCAAGTGGGAATTCTAATAGCGTAGGGTGATGAGGTAAAGGGCCCAAGGAAAACCTAAAAGTACATACCGGTGAAAGGGATTGATCTTACGGGTATTTCCCAGAGTCAGAAAAGAGCACTTAAGCCATAGAATTCGTTTAGAGGCTAGCTAGGGATTGTGGATACGGGAACAATACCAGGGTCATGCAAATGCCTGGGTCTCACAATCCTTCATCTCATTCCGAAACTAATAACAGGCTTGAAGCCAGACCTTTCCCCCAGCTCCTAATACCCATAATTTATTTAAATTAAATAAATATAAATTATAAATAAAAAGTATTTCAAATAATTATGGGGAGTAAATTATTATAATTATATTATTTACAATATCTTTACATAATTAAATTAAAAAGTTTCATGACTATAAATTATAATATTATAATTAAATATATTATGATCGAAAAATAATTGTTAGAAGTAAATTATTAATTACAATTATAGTGGATTATCAATATCTTTCCATAATTTAAAAAATTTAAATATTAGATTTACAATATATTTTCATAATTAATAAAAAAGTTGAATCATCTTAAAAAAATAAAAAGTTAAATGATCACTAAAAAGAATACTTATTAAAAAATTGTTATACTATAATACTAAGGGTATTTATGAAATTTTCCAATTAGAATTTTTTGAGTTCGTGATTTTATATAGTAGCAAGATTAAATAAATTAAGGTTTAAAAAAGCATAAATTTGAAACAAATACAATAAAAACAAGTTTATTAAAATACTTTTCTTATCAAAAATTTTAATACATTATTCTAATCTAAAGATGAGCATTTTGTCTCAAATTTTATGCAAGCAAATTAACCAACTAAATTTTATTATTTTTATAGAATTTTATATAGATGATTAACAATTTTAAAATTATTTTAAAACGTACTTCCACGCAAAATATATATTATCGTATTAAAGAAGTATACACCATCATATCGAATTTTTAATATGCATGCTATGTTACCGTTCTGATATCATGAACCGTATGTGTAACCCGATCCAAATAACAATGCTTTGATATTTGTGGTTTTAATTTGAATATCTCTTGTTGCTTTATTATAGCATTTATTATCAATTTGATCATGACATTAACTAATTATATGTTTTTATCTTTTTGCTAGGTAATCTCTCATTGTCTCTCTATGCTTTGTTAGTAATTTGGTATTCCAATTAGTAAAAGCACTTTAGGGCCTTAGCTTGAAAGAAAAAAAGTTACATGACCTTTCAGCACATCTACATCCTCTCTCTCTCTTTACCGATTTTTTTTTGCTATTGATGAATATAATATTGAAATGGACTACAAAATAGGAGGTAGCCCTCTCCTTTCCCATCATCCCACCCCGGCCATCCTAGATTTCGAACTCGGGAACTCCCACAAGAAGTCTCAAAGTTTTAACCACTCGAGTGTCTGAGACCTAATTTAATTTGATTTCATACTACTATATAATAACTTTTTTTAAAACATTATAGATAGCACAAGATATCAAATATCACACACAATCACACATTATAACATACATTTTTATTCTCAAACACACACCCACAAGTACGGAATATATATAAGGTACATATATATAGTAAAGCCTTAAAGTACTTCTTAGCTTAAGGCCCTATCCCCTTAGTTAAACTTTGTTTTTCGTTGAAAAAAAAAATTCCATGCATCAATCACTATATATTGTAGCACTTGGTCTTGGCTCAAAATCTAATTCGCAAATGATTTAAGACCGACATCGTCAGTATACGCTGTAACACTTGGCCTCGGCTCGAAATCTTTATTCGCAATTGATTTAAGCCCAGCATTGTCAATATACACTGTAATGCTTGGCCTCAGCTCGAAATCTTTATTTGCAATTGATTTAAGCCCAACATCGTCAGTATACGCTGTAACGCTAGGCCTCGGCTCGAAATCTTTATTTGCAATTGATTTAAGCCCAACATCGTTAGTATACGCTGTAACGCTAGGCCTCGGCTCGAAATCAGTAGCAATCGGCGACTTTTCTCCCTTGAAATCCTTTAAGAATGAGACCTCCACTGCTGCTGGCTTAATGTCATTGTAATGAGCTGTAACCCCATGTCCTGGTTCAAAATCCTTAACAAAAATCTCCTATTTTTTAATCTCAAAGCTCCGATCGGAGAAAGACGAGGCAGCATCTATGTGGAGAAGGCCTTTAATTGCTTCAGGCATGGGTTGATCTTTCATTATAGCTCTCCATTGTTTCCCAGGGTCTTTTCTTGCTGCTATAGTGCTTGCAAACTGCGTAGAATACGATAAAAAATATAGTTGGATATCTATACATACCCATAACTTTATTAATAAAAATAAAAATTGCTTGCTAACACTAAAATTAATTAATTAGTTTCCTCTTGAGTCTTGTCCTTGTTGTATTTGATTAGAGAAAGAAAACTTGAGTTTGTAATTGTAAATAAAATATATAATAGTAATAAATAAAATATATAAGGAGTCACGGCTGGGCTGGTATATATATACGTTGAACCTTGGTATATATATATATATTTGATGACCTGAGAACCTTGGTACTTATATATATTTATGATCAAAGATTATTAAAAGAAGCATTATTTAATTGAAAGGAACTTCAAAAGATATAAATGAATTAAAAAGTAATTTTGTGCAAGTATACTTTCCAATTGAAACTAGATATAGAAATAAGCTTACCAAGACAAGTGGGATGAACAATGCAAGGAATGAAAGGGAAGATTTCATGATTGCAGAAAGATGCTATATATAACTTTTACACTGTAATTGTTTAACTATTTGCATATAGGCAAGGAAGGCATATTGTCCTCTATATATAGAGAAGGAAAATATTAATATTGTGCCAATAGAATATGGTTCTAGGATAATGTATTAGTACATGATTTTATGGGTATCAACACGTGGGGTTGAATCAAGTGGTAAACAGCGTGTTTCAGTTTAAGTACGTCTCAGATTCGAGACCTTGCGTACGCAGCCATCCCCATTGGTAGACTCACCCACCAAATCTAAGTGTGCGACCTGAGTCGAATCCGGATCTGAATCGAATCCGGATTAATCAGAGCAAAGCTAGGACGAGAAATTATTAGGAGGCCAACTAACTACTCATATGATGACAACTCAACAATTTTCTAAAACTCTATCCTAATGATTTCTCAAATTCAGAGACTTACCCTTTATGTATAGTTTATTTTAAAAGGGAGTTAAACGTTGGATTAAAATTGTTTCTAAACTTTAGGAGTTGACTTGAAGTGGCATAATTTAATTTATTAGTTGGTCCCATAAATGACATGGTGGACGATCCCATCCAATAATTTCTCTTATTTGTTTTATCTTTTTAATTTCTCCTATTCAACTATATAGTATATATGCTAAAAGATGGCATTAAATTTTAGACAGATTGGTCACATTATACCCATTACCACTAATTTAAAAGATTTTCCTCACATCATAGATTTGGGACAGAAAATAATTTTTTTTTAAAGGCTGAAAATTTTTGTCCCAAAAAAAGGCTGAAAATTTATTGAATAAAAAGGAAAGGCATAAAAACAAAACATACGAAACAGAAAACAATACGATAGAAAAAAATGACAGCAAAAAGGAGAGCACGATACATCAGAACCCAATCCCCAACGAAAACGAACCAAGAACCTCTACCTATTACAAATATATACTCCCTCAGTTTCATATTATCTGTCCCTTTTGGGTCAAAGTTTCCTAACTTTGACCTTTAATTATTAAAAAATTATATAAAAATAAATTTTTAAAAAATATATTTTGATTAAATTATGTTTTAAACTTTTCAAAACATATTTTTTGAAAATTTGATTGTATATATATTTTTTGTAAATAAAGGTCAAATGTATGATTGGTTTGACCCAAAATAGACAGATAATATGGGACGGAGGGAATACAAACTAGACCTGTTCATGGGTCGGGCCGGGCCTAGCCTTGAGATTAAGGCCATTATTGTTGTCCAAGCCTGGCCCATTTATAAAACGGGCCTCAAACTTTTGTCCAAGCCCGACCATTTATCAAATACTTAGACCAAGGCCCATCCAAAAGCCCGTTTAATATTTTTCTAATAATTATTTTAAGAATTAAATTATATTAATTAATTATATAAATATAATTGTAAATATAAAATATGATATATACTACCTATAACATACTATTCTCATTGATAATAAGACTTTTTATATATATTATTCATCTTTTTCTTATTTAAAATACGGTGTACCTATAAATTATATTTAATATATATTATATATCAACAAATAAAAAATAAAAACAAGCATTTTTCCTTAATCGAACCGGGCCCGGGCCGGGCTTGGCTTTTGCTCTTATACCCAAGCCCGGCCCATTTAATAAACGGGCTTGATATTTTTGTCCAAGCCCATCCAATGGGCTTAAAACTCTTGTCCAAGCCCTTTAAAATATTGGGCGGGCTTATGGGTTTGGGCGGGTAGCCCGGCCCTTGAACAGCTCTAATACAAACCAACCAAACACAAAGCGCAACGAAGAGTAACATATAATAACAAAAACAAGAAAAAACGGCAACAAGGAAAATTGGGAATTAACAAACAATTAAGTCAAAATGCCGATTCACTATGCTCAAACGATACTGTCGGCAAAATCATCATTCTGAGTTCTTGTAAAAAGCCTCGCTTCAAATGGTACTAAATAATTTCGTATTAAGAGCTAGCTAGAAGCGCCAATGATGATGAAAGCAGTGTTACCATAAATCGCTATTTAAGTAGCGATCTGCGAATTGGATCGCACGATCCCAATCGTGGATCGTTGGCGATCCAATTCCATAACTTCAACGATCCGCCCCAATTTAAAAAGTCATAGAGTCTGCCATAAAACTAAAGCATAGAGTCTGCCGTAAAACTAAAGTCTAAACCATAAAAAAGCAGTTATGTTAGAGATATTAAAATTTTTATTGATATTTTTTAATTAAATTGTCTATTTTTTATTGTTATGTATATATAAAAAACATGTTTCCAAAAACGTTCCGCGTTCCGAACAATCGAATTTCGTTCCAAATAAGCGATCCATTATTCCTATCGATCCGAATTCCATATAAGTAATCATCCACGATCCAGTTTTCGTTCCGCGAACCGAATCGTTCCACGTTCCAGGTAACATTGGATGAAAGCTTCTCCTATCGCGAGGAATTCAGTAAGATAAAGAGTCAGCGATGGTAATGTTCTTTGAGAAGACAAATAGAACCATCATTTATTCATGATCGCGAAAAACCCCACCTATCCCAGCAGGACCTTGTTAACCCTCTGAATATAATGAAGCGCTCCTTAAAATTGGTTTGTTTTCAAGATTATTTAATTTGGGGACAGTAAAAAGATTATTTAATCAGTCTATGTCAATGATTAAAACGATCGCATAATAGAAGGTTGAGAATTGTTTAGGGGACCGGAAGTCGTTGTTGGAGAGGGGGATGTGATGGCTTTGCCATTTTGAGTGGGTGTGTTGAGATGGAGATTGGAGAGTGAGAAAAGATGAAAATTTGGAACAATATTGTAGAAAGAAGTTGGGCACTAGGCAGGGATGTCGAGAGAGAGAGGGATGAATAGAAAGGACACTTACTGTAAAAATAAAGGGGTGTCATAAGCCAGGCATGAAGTCCACCATGCCATTTTTTCTTTTTAAATTCTCAGACGTGTTATAATTCTACCCCAAGATTGCTCTTCTTGGATGGGGTTGATGTCCATTTTTTGGATAGTTTTGGTAAGTATTGTAAAATGTATTTTGAGAATCAGATCATCTTTTTTAATGTTAGTGATACAGTTAAACTGGACACGTATAGGACGAGGGAGTACATATGTTAGTTCTTTTTAAAGAAATTGTAGTAAGTATCTTTTTAGGGGAAAAATCTAAAATTGATCAATCAACACAAAAGAAATCTTAATTTTTATTGGTTTGGCCTTTACCTTGCCCACCTAAAATTTTTTACAACTTCAAAACACATAAATAAATGAATAAACACAAAAGGACACTGCATCGGGTGATGTGTTTTTTGGCCAGACAGAGTCAATCAATCAAAATAATTAATTGAATTATTGATTTTGAGCTCGCATTTGAACAAAAATGTACTGAATTTTGCATGTTGTGCCATGTGTGGCCGAATCATACCAGATAATTGAAAAATGTAAAGAAAGATGTGAAGGGTTTTTCCTACTATGATTAGTTTACTCACCACTGCCACTGGCTATTGCATTTCTATAGTTCTCTCTAACTTGGAAGGAATATTATGAGCATGGGATTTGTATCTTGCAGCAGCTTTCTTCTCCTCCTAGTAATTGTCATGGTAACATTTTGAACTCTCTGCTTCATATCTATTTTGCAACCTACGTCGCTGCATGTTAATTAATTATTTTGATCTTTTAAAGATCTGTTTAGTGATTACTGATCATTAGAGCTTATTAATTATTGGTGTAATCAACGATTTTATGCTGTAAACATTTTTGCAGCAGCAGGCTTATGGAAGTGAAGCCAGGGAGATGGGTGATGTCAATTGGAAAGATTTGACAGAGGTAATAAAGTTGCAGGGTGTTGTCAACGGGAAGGAAATAAAAAACGAGGTTCAAGCCTTGGAACATCTCGTGGATGTGAATTCTAACAGAATTAATGTCTTGAGACTCCATAGCATGGATTCTGTCCGAAGTAAGGGAGATGGTCATCATCATCCTTCGTCCCACTCCCACATGGATCCTTCATTGAGAGTGTTTTTCACCTTGAATCAACTTAAACTTGGGAAGACGATGCCCATATATTTCCCTAAGAATGACCCTTCAAAATCTCCTCAATTGCTGCCTAAAGAAGAAGCCGATTCGATTCCATTCTCTTTGAAACAACTTCCGTACCTGCTTCAACTCTTCTCTTTCTCCCAAGGCTCTCCCCAAGCCATAGCAATGGAGAACACATTGAGAGAATGTGAAACCAAAGCCATCAAAGGGGAGACCAAATTCTGTGCCACCTCTCTAGATTCGATGTTCGATTTTGCACGAACCATCTTCGGATTGGACTCCCAATTCCAAATTGTGGCAACCAGACATCTAATTACCAAGTCCAATACTCATTTCCAGAACTATACTATATTAGAAACACCGGAAGAAATACCGGCTCCGAAGATGGTGGCATGTCACACCATGCCATACCCATACGCAGTGCTTTATTGCCATAGCCAGGAGACAGAGAACAAAGTGTTCAAGGTGTCTCTGGGTGGTGAGAATGGAGACAGAGTTGAGGCAGTTGCTGTGTGTCACATGGATACTTCTCAATGGACTCCAAATCATGTCTCCTTCCGTGTGCTGGGAATTGAACCTGGGACCCCTGGGGTTTGCCATTTCTTCCCGGCAGACAATTTCGTGTTGATTCCACTGCCTACTCACCCTTAAAAATTAAGTATTACTAGTACTTTATATTGTTCTAAATATTCTACCGGTTTTCCTGGTTAATGTCTAGTTGATGACTAGGAAACATTCAACAATAATTTTTTTGCTACATAACATTCAACAATAATGATGTACTAATTATACTAATTATAAAGTCAAGTCCTGAGTTTGTGTCACGAGTTGACTCGGACACAAACTCAGTTTATAAAAATTCAAAACAAAATAAAAACTACCCATTTTAAATAAAACTACTCATTATAGGATAAATATAAGTATTTAAATTTTATTTATATCATTTTAAAAAACTACTCATTTAAAAAAAATGTCAAAAACTACTCATCACGTAGTGAGTGTCCTGTGTCGAATGATCCTTAAACAGAATAATTTAACAAATCTTAATCTTCATTCTATATGTAAACAATTAGATCATATTGAAAACTTAGTTGTATCATATCCAAAAAAGCACATAATAAAAGAAAATATTAAAGAATCCGTGACGGAGTCAACAAATATTAAAGAATCCTCGACGGAACCAATATTTACACCTTATGAAATTCCAAAAAATTTTCAAAAAACATTTTTAATTGAAATACAAGATAGGCTTAAGCTTTTAGATCTGAACTTATAGCCCCTGATACTCCTATACAAACCCAAAATTCAATAAATACATTAAATCAAACTTATCAATCTGAGACTGAAAAATCTGAAGATAATCAAATTAATAAAATGAATTGAAGACAACCTAAAAAATTATATTATCCAAAAACAACTGCACTAGATCTCAATACTGAAGAAAAACCAGTTTTCCAAAATAAATATAATGCTAATACTATATATGAATGGAATATTGATGGCATGTCTGAATATAACATCCTCAATTTATTACAGCAAATGACAATGGTTTCCAATGTTTATAAAACACAAAATCAAACTGGTCTAATTAATGATCAAGCCATAGCCAATCTTTTAGTTGATGGATTTACTGGTCAATTAAAAGGATGGTGGGATCATGCACTTACTACAGAATAACATGAGGAAATATTAAAAGCCATCAAAAAAGATAACCAAGGAAGAGTCATTTATGACGATGAAGGAAGAGAAATTCAAGATGCAGTTGCAACCCTGATTTTCTCAATCTCAAAACATTTTATAGGTGATCCATCTCACCTTAAAGATAGAAATTCAGAATTATTATCAAATTTAAAATACAAAAAATTAACATATTTTAAATGGTATAAAGATGTTTTTATGACTCGAGTAATGCAAAGATCTGACAACCAACAACCTTTTTGGAAAGAAAAATTTCTAGCAGGACTCCCTAATCTTTTAGGAGAAAAAGTTAGAAATCAAATTAGAGAAAATTTTAAAGCAATAATTCCTTACGAAAAACTCACATACGGAGAATTAATTAGTTTTACACAAAAGGAAGGACTAAAAGTGTGTCAAGATTTAAAATTACAAAAACAACTCAAAAAAGAAAGATATATTTGTAAAAAATGATTAGGATCATTCTGTCGTCAATTTAATATCAGAGATGAACATTCTTTTTCAAAAACTTGTTGCCCTCCTAAACCAAAACAATGAAAAAAGAATAATATTCCTGAATATTATAAAAAACTAAAATACAAAAAAATATAGGAAAAAGAAACAACAAGAATCTTTTAACAAACCAAATAAAACAATAAAATGTTATCGATGTGGAAAACCTGGACATATATCAAAATACTGTAGGATTAAGAGAAAAATTAATAATTTAAATCTCGATGAAGATATTGAACAAAAAATTAATGAAATCCATTTAGAATCTACATATTCCGAACAAGATGCATCAACAGACTCAAAAGATTTACACATTGATGACTTACATTCAACATCAGAATCTTCTAAGGAAGAATCTGCAATAAATATGTTAACAAAAGATCAAGAATTCATAATAGATGTTATTGATAAAATTCAAGATCCAGATCTTAAAAGAGAATATTTACTAAAATTAAAACACTCATTAAAAGAAAAAGAAGTGGTTTCCAACCCTTCAGAAATGTATAACTTACAAGAAATAATTTTTAACAGATATGAAAATACAAAACCTAGACAAATTACAAATTCAGAATTGCAAATGGAAATAAAAGAAATTAAAAAAGAACATTTACATTTAAAAAATGAACAACAACAAATGAAAAAACACATCCAAGATCTAAAAAATGAAGATAAGCATGAAACTTCTTCTGAAGGAGAACTTGAACCTGAAGAAAAAACACAAGAATATATGATGGTACTTACAGAAGTATCAATCCAAAGATATTTAATAAAAATAAATTTAGTAATAAAAAATGAATTCTCTATACAGATGATAGCCCTTTTCGATACAGGAGCTAATCAAAACTGTATAAGAGAAGGAATAATTCCAACAAAATATTATGATAAAACCTCTGAAAGCCTTAAAGCGGCAAATGGTAAAAAATTAAAAATTACTTACAAAATCCCTAATGCAGAAATTTGTAATAAAGGAATTAAATATCAAACATGTTTTTAATGGTAAAAGATATTACCCAAGATGTTATCCTCGGAACATCATTCATTTCATTACTCAAACCCTATAAAGTTACGTAACATTCAATTACTTCTAAGATTTTAAACACAAAAGTTGAATTTCCTTTCTTAGAAAAACCCAAAATAAGGAATCTTAATTAATTGAAATCCTTATATATTCATAATAGTCAAATAAACAACCTAATAAATTGTAAACATAAACAAATCTCTTTTCTACAAGAAGAAATAAGTTTTCAAAAACTAAATGAACAGTTACAAAAAAGAGAAATTACAAAGAGAATCAACCAAATAAAAGAAGAAATAAAATCATCTATATGTTCAGATATTCCCAACGCATTTTGGGATAGAAAGAAACATGTAGTAACATTACCTTACGAAAATAACTTTGATGAAAGACAAATTCCTACAAAAGCAAGACCAATTCAAATGAATAAGGAAATGGAAGAATTTTGTAAGAAAGAAATCCAAGATCTTCTCAGCAAAAAATTAATAAGAAAAAGTAGCTATCCTTGGAGTTGTTCAGCCTTCTATGTTATAAAAAATGCAGAAATAGAAAGAGGAACACCAAGATTAATTATTAATTATAAACCTTTAAATCAGACATTAAAATGGATTAGGTATCCAATACCTAATAAATAGATTTGTTACAAAAACTTTGTAATGCAAACATTTTTTCAAAATTTGATATGAAATCAGGATTTTGGCAAATCCAGATCCAAGAGGAAGAAAGATACAAAACAGCTTTCACAGTTCCATTTTGACAATATGAATGGAATGTAATGCCGTTTGGTTTAAAAAAAATGCCCCTTCTGAATTTCAAAGGATAATGAATGACATTTTCAATCCATACTCTCAATTTACAATTTTTTACAATGATGATGTCTTAGTTTTTTCAGAAACCTTGGATAAACATTTCAAACACTTACATATTTTCATTAAAATTATAAAAAATAATGGTTTAGTTATTTCCAAATCCAAAATAAGTCTATTTCAAACAAAAATCAGGTTTTTAGGTCACTATATTACCCAGGGTACCATTACCCCAATAGAAAGGTCCATAGAATTCGCTAGCAAATTTCCAAACAAAATCCTGGACAAAATCCAATTACAGAGATTTCTAGGAAGCTTAAACTATGTTTTAGATCTTTATCCAGGACTTAGCAAATTATGTAAACCTTTATATGATAGATTAAAAAAAGAAACCACAACCCTGGACTAATGACCATACCAATATTGTATCCCAAATTAAAAAACAAATCATAAATTTACCCTGCTTACATCTAGCAGACCCTTCGTGCCCAAAAATAGTTGAAACAGATGCTTCAGAAATAGGATATGGAGGAATCTTAAAACAAGTCAAAACTGGGAGGGAACAAATAGTGCAGTTCACCTCTAAGCATTGGAATCCAACTCAACAAAATTATAGTACTATTAAAAAAGAAATTCTGTCAATAGTTTTATGTATTACCAAATTTCAAAGTGATTTATTAAATAAAAATTTCCTCTTACAAATTGACTGCAAATCAGCAAAAGAAGTTTTGCAAAAAGATGTTCAAAATATTGCTTCAAAACAAATTTTTGCAAGATGGCAAGCTATTTTAAGCATATTTGATTTTGAAATTGAATATGTTAAAGGAGAATCTAATTCTTTACCCGATTTCCTCACCAGAGAATTTTTACAAAATGCCCCCAAAATTGAGAGATAAAGGCAAAGGGAAGATGCAAGAAGTATCAACTCAAAAACCAATTTCAACAAAACAAATCAAATCATGGTCATAAATTTTTCAAGCAGAAGCAAATAAAGATACTTCTTCATCAAAATCATCAGCTGGCCCATCATTCCAAGATGCCCAAGACCCAAAAAAAATTTCATCCCAAATCAAAAAATGGGTTGAGAATGTTTCCCAATCCCCAGAAGTAGCATTAGCTTTGGCACAAATGAAGGATGAAAGCCCTCTTCAAAAAATTGGTGCTGAAGCAGCAAAAATTTCAAAAAATGGAGAGATTGTTTTGCACAAACCAAAGTCTCTCAGAAACATTTCAAAACAACTATCTATCCAAGAGATTTTTCCAAAACAGCTTGCAATTTCTCAAAATTCTACTAAAAATAGTTCACAATATTTTTCAAATGAAAATGTGGAACACATTTGTGTGGTGGAGGATGATTTTAATCCTTCTGAAAAACCTCCACATATTTTAGCAAAACAAATTTTTAATGAACAACATTTTGTTCCACAACATGTGGCAAAAACACATGAATTTTATACAAATATTTTGATACAAAGAGGATCAGTGAATTTCAAACATTACACTGATTCCAAAGATCCAAATTTTATTACCCATTCCACAGCCCAAATTGTTAAAGTTCTTAGACCAAAAGATTTTGAACAAAATCCATCAACCTTGATAAAATTCGCAACCTCGTTTTCTACAAAAATCAACCATTGCACCCATTTTTCATATTGGGATTATATTACAGCCCGGTATGTAGCATTTCAAATGAATAACAAACATATGCGACATTCCTGGCTCGTATACTTCAACTATGGATCCCAATACAAATTCCCAAATTGGTTTCAAAAATGGTGGAATTGGTATGGACCATCACCTGAAATACTACCACAAAAAATTAAAGACCTTTGGTCCAAATTCTTTGACAAATACCAACCTAAACCAGACCAAAAACTCCTTTACCCAACTATCCATTTTTTCACCAAATTAAATATTTCATGGGTCATTTCATGGAATTATGATTATAAATTCGATGAAGGTCTCAATGTATCATATCTGATTAGAGTCTTCAAAACCAAATGGTGGGATAAATTCAATGAAGAAAAATATGACACAAAGTACTTGGATAATTTCTTTGCCAAAAACCCAAGTCTTTGTAAATCTGCCTCTCCAGACAAAGACATAGCCAGATTTCTACAAGCAAAATCTAATGCTAGTATTATACTGGCACAAGCAAAAACCAAGAAAGAATACAGGAAGCTTATGGCAGAAATGCTAAGTTCAATGGATTCTGATTCCGAAACAGAAGAAGAGGAAGAAGCATCACAAGCATCATCAGATTAAACTGTAGATCTAGCAGAAGACTCCACTATAGTCAAGATCGCTAAGACCAGAAAGAAAAAGTAGATTTCAAATTTCTCCATAATTTAAAAAAAAAATTGTTGAAAGAATTAATGCTCTGCAAAGTGAAAGGAATCTCTGCAACAAGAGGTTGAAATTGAAGAAAATAATGCTCTGCAAAGTGGAAAGAATCTCTGCAAAAATATTTCCAATTATGTCAATAGTGCAAAGCTGAAATTGAAGAAAATAATGCTTTGCAAAGTGAAAGGAATCTCTGCAACAAGAAGTTGAAATTGAAGAAAATAATGCTCTGCAAAGTGGAAAGAATCTCTGCAAAAATATTTCCAATTATGTCAACAGTGCAAAGCACATAGAGTGCTCTGCAAAGTACCCTCAATTATGTAAGGATTCCTTGCAAAAAGATGTTTCCAATCATGTCAATAGTGCAAAGCACTTAGAATTATTGATTGTATGTAAAATTATTGAGTGACAGAGCTCTCTATATAAAGGCTCCTGAATCAAATGTAAAGGGCATGTTCAAATTTTAGAGAAAAAAATAAAATTTCTTCATACTTGATTCCAATTCTATTCTCTCAAATTTTCAATTTTCTTATACTATTCCAAATTTGCTTTTATTATTTTCAAAGTATCAATTTTATACCAAATCTAGTATCCTCAAATCCTTCGGGTGTGTCTGGTATCAAACCCAGGGAATTACCAGACACACCCTGGTATTGTAGCTAACTTAGCTTCTTTATGTGATCAACCCGTAATTACCATAACTACCAAGTTAGAGTGGTCCAGAATAGGCCAAATATCCAATTTGGGGCTAAACGTTTGCCAACTTGCTTAATTTGAGACCAAACCTTTAAAAGATAACAATTTGGGCCTAATTTAGACAGAAACTTGGAATTGAAGTCCACGCGTTGTTAGCATGCGTTAGCGAAAGAAAATACGCGTCCACCTAGAATTTTTAGCCACCAATTTGAGCCTAAACCTTCAAAAGTTGCTTAATTTAAACCTAAAACCTTTCAAAAGTTGGCCATTCTGAGCCTAAAAACAGGAACGGTAATGGCGCGTACGTTTCACAGCCAGAGTACCGCCTAATTTAGGCCCAAATTGGTTGATTTCAATAACGTTTAGGCTTAATTTAGTGCACTTTAAAGCTTTAGAATCAAAAATTGAGTAAATTCAGAAAAGTTTAGGCCCAAATTGAACATTTGGCCTCCAAAATTATCTTTTAGTTGTGTGACGATAGCAATCAACGATACTCCATTTCTAGTGGTTATTGGAGGTTGAGGAAAAAGTGGAGTCATGGGATGGAACAAGCCTATAAAAGGTGGAAAATTTGATGAATGAGCGACGATTCAAACAGATGACAAACTTTATCAACTTATCCTAAACTATAGTTAGATGCAATAGACATCATGGTGTAATTGTAATCTCTTAGTGTAATTCACTTACTCCCTCTGTCCCTAAATATAAGTCCCTTTTAACTATTTCATCAAGTTTAAGAAAATTAGTTAGGGATCAAAATTTTATGTAACTTTACCTTCTTATTCTATTTTTGCCCCTATTTATCTTTCCCCCACTTACTCTCTCTCCTCCTATTCATCTTTTAACTAATACTACCACTTGCAAGGTTAGTTTTGGAAATAACTAATAAATATGCATTCGTTTTGCTAAAGGAACTTATAAATTGGGACAAAAAAACCTTCTAGAAAAGCACTCATAATTAGGGACAGAGGGAGTATTTTAAATCCTTTTGTTGGAGGAATTGTAGTTAGAGTCAATGATAATCATTCCCCATTCCCTAGCCTAGAAGTCGTCGATTATTGCAATTGGCTATCCCTAGACAATTCTATGTAGGCAAACTCATACATGGAATCATGGAATCACTTGCTTGCTAGGGGATTATTGCAAACAAATGACATGAACGCACTAATGGAAAGACAGACTTCATGGTTTGGGGGGGGGGGTGTAGACACCCCTTTTCGGCTCATATCCTTTAAATATTAAAATGTTTCTTGATTTACATTAGGGGGCATTTTCGTCATTTGTTAGTTCATTTTTAGCATTGAGTAAGAATTTTTTCTAATTAGTATTCAGTTATCGTTTGCATTAAATTAAAAACCCATAAATATTTATTTCCTCTTTAATTCGTCTCATTACCTTCTATTGATCCCTTCGTCGTTAGAAGATTTTTTGGATTTGTTCCCTCTTTGACACGGTTAGCTTGTGGCCTCTATAGACACCCCACTTTGGTTCATCCGCATTGAATGGTTCCCTCTCGTCATACTCCTATTCCTTGTCTCAACCAAAATTGCCTTTTCGTTTATTTGCATTTTTGATAGGTCAGTTTCCTTCATGCATTTCTTGCAAATTGGTAGACAGTTAAGTACTTGCTTTACCTTTGGGTCTTGTTCCTTTTTATTTATTTTATTTCTTTTCTTTTCATTTTTTTCTTTTTTCTCCTTGGGCTATCTAGGTTGTGATCGGGCTGAATTATTTTGTTATTGTCATTGGGCCAAATTCATTCATCTTTAGACTTTTGCTCTCTTCAATTACATTTTGGCCAATTTAATTTCCTTGGCCCGTTGGGATGTCTTTTATCTTTGCTCTTGGGCTAGTGTAGAACTTCTGTTGTTTTCTCCTTCTATTTGGTTAAACTTGAATTACGTCGGGGCCCATTCTTGCCAAAATCTATTTTCAAAGAATAAGTTCCCTTGCGTCTCATTTATAAAAAAAAAAAAGGCATAAAGATATTTCCTTTTTTTACAGTTCATAAAAAGTATAAAAAAAGGGGGTTCTTCAATTGACCCTTTTGCCAAATCCATGACCCACTGAGTTATTGGGCGTGAAAAAATGGTCTTGTTGCTATCACCAATTGACATTGTCATTAACATCGTTTGGCATTGCTGCCATGAAGCGAGCCTGCAGAATCAAGAAGGTAAATGGAGTCAACATGGTGGCAAAATGGTTCATCGAGGTCAAGTACAGCAACAAAAAAAGAGAGAGGGGAATTCACTGGTTCCATATGACAGCTCAACAAAGAAAACATTTAGCGAACCAAGCAAAACCAGGCAGTTAGAGACACAAGAAGACATGATAACAAGAAACCGAAGTCGTTTTGCAGTTTGCAGTCAATCGTCATCAAGCAATTCAGATAATGAATCCATTCATGCAAGCAATTCAGAGCCATTGTGTAGACACCCATTTTTGTCTTGTATCCTTCAATTTAAATCAATTTATTTCTTAATTGGCATTAGGATCACCTTGGGGCATTTTGGACATTTTCAAAAAATCTAGGGGCATTTTAGTCATTTGCATATTCAGGGGCATTTTGGTCATTTTAAGTCCACGCTTAACTTAGATTAGCTAATTCATCTAGGTCATTTAGATTGCATTAAAAAAACCAAAAAAATCTTAATATGCACTTTTTGCATTTTTATATACTTCATGGTTTAACTTCATTCAGTAATTTAGTCTAGTTTTCAATTGACATCATGTTCATTTTTAAGTAGGTCACATCTATTTTCATTTTCCCATCAATCATATCGATTATGTTCATGGTTTTTTTATTCTCATTAAGCAGGATCATTTTCCTCATATTTATTTTTATTGGTCCATTAATCACTCCTAACACTTATACTAGTATGAAATCATGTTACTTTTGATTTTTTCTTCACATAACGTAGCGTAAGTGAATTTGCATTTTCATTTGATACCAAATAATTGCATTATAGCATTTGTCATTATGAAACACAAAATAGATAATGGAAGATTTCAAAAAAGTTCCATTGTTAATACTTCATTCTTCATGTTTTTGTTTACATCTCATTTTACAAAGTACAACAAAGGGAGAATAGCTCTAAATGTAGTTCGCATGATCCCATTCCTTTGTTTTTCCTTCAGCTTTAACTTCGGGTTTTTAGTTTGCTCTTCCCTATTGATCCAGACCTGCAAGAAAGAAAAGAAGCACAAAAATGTTCCCCAAGACACAGAAGAACATGTACACCATCAATTGGTATACACGCAAGGGAACAAACAGAGTGCTGTGCTTGGGGAAAAGGGTTTGTTGTTGGCTACAATGCGAGCAGGGGGTGAGATTTATTCTCACCCTTGAAAATGTCAATGAAGCCTTAAGGAATAGGAAGAGAGGTTAGTATTTAATATCAAAAGAAATCAGAAATGAGCAGCAATAGGATACAAGACATTGAGTGACAAAAAGGGAAATCAGAAAGTGAACATCAAGATACAAAACACTGATTAACAAACTGGGCTCAAGACAGCAAGAAGTTGGAGGCAAAAAGCAGCAAAGGGTTGGCAGAGATGCTTAAATGAAGTCATTGATAGGCACATACAGTTTCAAGCAGGGTACAAAGTCAAAAAAAGCAACAGAGCTACTCAACTGGCTTTAAAAGATAACAATGCAGCAAGTGAAATGAATCAGAGCACATATTCACAGTTCAATAACAAGAGCAGTCAAAATTCAGTGTGCATACATTCATGTGCTATTAGTTTCAGCAGCAAACTTACTTTCCAGGATCAAATGATCATCTACCAATTTCAAAGGAATCAAACAATTTGGAAACAAAACAGTTCCAAGGCAATTACAGTGCAATTCAGAAGAAGTTCCCTCATATCAAACTTAACATACAAAGAGCAAGACAAAGATCATCACCATTTCATCATTAAGCAAATGATCATCAGCAACAAATCAACGCCATCAAAAGTCAAGAGGGCTCCAGCAAGCAATCCTAGTTAAACAATTCTATTTACAGTGGTGGAATTACTTACTGACTTGTTAAGATTCAATTGGTTGCAAAGCCAGCTGGGATTCCTGTTAGCGGGAAAGCACCTACAAGGAGAGAAAAGGGAGTGAGATTAGTAAAAACAGAAAAGGAAAAAAGAATGGGATTGTTTAAAGCCAAGCCAGCTCAGCAAACCTTCACACACGTGCACATTCAACCTATTTCCATAGGTTAAGTGAATTCACCTGCACAAGAAGACAAAGAAATTTGGTTAGCTAACCAAGGGGAGAGGATATGATCGAAAGAGAAAAAAAACAGATTCAAGGAACGAGGGCAGTCTCTCTCTGGATTCGGAGGCTTTTACACACACAAAGCTCTCACATTCTCTCCTCTCCGACGCTCTCACTAAAAAACCTCCCTTTCAAAACTCTCTCTTCCTCACAAGAGATTTTTACAGACTACAACTCTTCTCTGAAAACACAAAAAGAAATTCAACATACATAGAGAAAACTGGGAACTCTCACCTCAAAAAATTTCTCTTTTCCTTGGGTCATCAAAACACACGAACACTCATTCTTGGATCATAAAACACCCACTCGGTCAACTTTTCTCCGCCCATTCATCACACACAGACTCAGCCTCCGCCACAACTCTCTCTCAAACTCCTCCACACTCGAAGACACACCTGAGCTCTCCACAATCTCCTCTCCCATAGAAACCTTTCACTCACAACAAGCTCACCCACAGGATCCTCACCAAGAATTACTCCAAGAAACTCTCTCTCAAACACTGAAATTTTCCCACACAGAATCCTAACCAAAGAATACCCAAAGGAAGACCCCTCTGGTCTTTCTCTCGACTGCCAAGAACAGAATACATGTAGCCTCTCTCTCAAATTCTCCATTTCTCTCTCAAATGTTTGAAGGTAGGGCCATTTTCAGCGATAGCAGACGCGGCTTGAGGGTGGTTGGTGTGATCTTCTATTTACGTTATATCTAGGTGGATTTGAGGGGAATTTGAAGGTTTCAGGGACAGATTTGTGAAGAGGAATGGGGGGAAGGCGTTTAAGGTTGGATCGAGCTTCGAGTTATGGTGGTTTATGGTGGTACAATGAGGCGGCGGCGGCGCTGGTATAGTAGAGGAGGGAATTAGGGTTTCAGCTAGGATTAGAAGAAGAAGATGAAGTGGAAGGGAGGGAGAAGAGAAAAAGAGCTTTTATAGGCAATGAGGAAAGGGCGCCGTTTTGAGTATGGGCATTCACGGCATTTACAGGTAAGTTTTCTCCTTCCTTCCGATTTAGTCCCTGCTGCTTTATTTAACTTTAATTTTACGCAATTTGAACCTTTTTTTAGCTGTGGTAGTCAATTTAGGGCTTACATGTCAATCTTTTTAGTAATTAATGGCATAGATTCATATTTTTTTAATTTTTTAATTTGTAGATAGTAAATTTAAGCTTAAAGATATTAGCTTGATAATTGATAAGTTTGAGGATTGTTTAACGGTTGTTTTTTTTTGAGTCCAAGGTTTGAATTCTTACTAAAAATGTGAAAATTAGTTTATGTTACTAGCAATGGAGTAAGGTTTAGGGAAATTGATAGTTTGATTACACTTTGGTTGCATTAATTTCATATTTGGTATGTTTCAATTGAAGTGTTGATTAATTTAAAGTTGGTCCATTTTTGTGGGTTTGTTCTTGAGTTTGATTAGTCATGGTTGAATTAAGTCAATTTTTGTAATTAGATTAAAGTTTATTAGATTTGGGTTGAATTTGAGGCATTTTTTTGATTAATTTAGTCTTGTGGCCTCATTTCTATAATTTACATTATTGATATTTAATTATGCTTTTCGACCCCTGGATTTTGCTAATTGTTTTCTTGATGTGCAGATAGGTCTCCAGTTTGTCCAATTTTGCCCCTGAAGCTTTTAATTTCTTTCAATTTCCTTCTTTGTTAACTTAATTTCAATTTGGTTAAGCATCGGTTTGTAATAATCTAGTAGTCTAGAGTAGATTTATAGTAGAGTCTAATTGCATGCATATCATACTTATTTGTATGTTTAAACTGTTTGCATTACACGCCACTATTAAATGTTCCGATTTATAAAGTGTCGTTTTTTACTATGACGGGCCAATTCCGGGTAAAGATGCATGAGCACAACCTCCCAGGATTCTGCTCTGAGATCGAACAACCTTTACGAATATCCCTGGGGGGCCGGGCTAGGTTCGTAATGGTTGACTCGAGTAAACCCCACTTTATCGATCAAATGATTAAAATGAACCAGTTCATGCATCATTTGCATTCATTTTCCTTCCCTTTTAAGCATAATCAAGAAAATACAAAAAGATCATTTTTCTCCAAAAAACATTTTTCAAAAAATCAGTGTTCTCTTATTCGATTTTCAAAATTAAGAAAATAGTAAATCAAGAGATTTCAAGCTAAGCATTTTCAAATAGAACCCTTTTTAAGTAAACTCAAAAGGAGATTTTGGAAAATAAAAGTTTGGATAATTCCAGAAGAAGGTTCTGGAAAATAAAGAAATCCGAAAGAAGATTTTGGAAATTAATAAAATTGGTAAGTTTTTAGAAAAAAATCAAATGGTAAAAGGTTTTGTCATAGCATTTTCAAAATTTCCTTTTCGAAGAGAAAAGGATAAACAAGAGAGCAAATAGTGAAAGAGAATCGTGATTGGATTAATCGACAGTGTTCGATTATATTTTTCGAATTCTCGACATCGTTTTCAAAAATGGTTTTATTTTCCTTTTATAACCCTTTTTAATAATCAAGATATAGATTTAAAAGCAACCTTTAGTATTAACCCATTAGAATTAGTTTAGGCTAGATGTATCGTCGTTTGACGGGCGTCTCGGGGGTGCTAATCCTTCCCCGAGCGTAATCGACTCCTGGACCCATAGACTCTGGTTAAGCAGACATGGTTAGGTTTAGTACGACCTTCGCCAAGCCTAGGTTAGTATTAAACTTAAGATAGGTGGCTAATCACACCATAAAAAAGATTAGTGGCGACTCCTTACCAACGTCGTCTCGACAGGGTTCCCCGGACCCGAACGTTTCGACAGCTTGGCGACTCCACTGGGGACATTTAGAGAGTCAGGCCTCACGTAGTTTAAACAAGATCTAGGGTTAATAAAAAAACAGTTGCTTTGTTTTGTTTGTTTTAGTGTTTATTGTTTTCAGGCTTTGATATTTCTGCTATTTTCACTCATATCTTGTTGTTTTCTTTGATTCTTATTGTGGTTAGTTACTAGGTCTGTCAGGTGTAGTTTTAGGGTACTGGTAAGTTGTTCCTTCACACACTTCACTTTGTACTTTGCATTCATGCATGAGATCGCCTCAGACCCGGGCATACCTTTAGTTCTAGGAGGTATAATAGCAAGCCTTCGTGGGACTCGTTTGTCACCGGGCAGGTTGTGCGAAAAACCTCCACCCAAGGAAATCCTATTAGCCCAGCAATCGATGCTAGTAGGGTGAATTGGGAACCTCTAGGTGAACCTTCGCCCGACATATAGTGGAGCGATTTCCAACCTAGGTAGGGCCAAACCCGTGAGGAGGAGTGTATTAGGTACACATAAGGAACACCTCTTACCATTACTTCTCGTTTTTCAAAAAGGACCGTAGAGAGAGTAAGCTTCTTTTACTCTCGATAAATGGACCGACCTGCCCCAGAGAACTCACAGCCCGAGTGTTTTTCACCGAAAATATTTTGATCAATAAAAGAAGGGGCATGATTTTCTTTTCGATTCTCAGCTACTTGTTCATATTTGTTTTCAGTTACTGACTACTCTTTGTTTTTATTTTCAGGCTCAGACATACCTGCATAACTCTTCTGTTTTGCAGCTTGCATTCTGCATCCCCATGCATTTCACATCTTCAAAAGCATAATTGATCATGCATGCTCATGTATCTGCTCATCAACATAGTTTGCCATGTCATGCATCTTTTCTATGTATCCATCAACAAGAGACTTTGAATGCCACGTCATTTGCATTTTGCATTTTACTTCAATTCTCAGTTATTCATTCATGCTTTGTCATTAGGCTTAGTTATTAACCGTTTTTGTCCTGTCTCTCTTTTCTTTTTGCAGTTGCATATGAGTAACCTTTCTTTTTTGCAGGTTCCATCCTAGAAAATCATGACATCATTTTTGTATTCTCATGCATCCATATATTCTATAATTGACCATGCATATCCATTTATTTGTTTATTGACGTAGAGTGCCTTGTCATGTTGCATCTATGTACACATTTTTATGATTTGATAAGTTATCATCATATCCATTGATATAGTTCATACATCCATCATGCATTATCCATTCCTTTGTATATATGTTCATGCATAGGTCGTGCATTATCCATTCATTACTACATGCATCTATTTTGAATTATCCTGATCTTTTGTAAATAAATACATTTTGTGCATGTAGGCAATACATTCCTTGTAGATATTACTAGTTTTCTTTCTATTGGAGTCTAACATCATCAGGGGAACATTTTTGGAAGCATCAGGTGCAGCATTGAGGCTCAATCAGTGAGCAGGGTCGATGAAATTTTCTTCTCAGATACATTGTCAAAATCAGATCGAGCCAGTGAAGTCGCCCTCGGCTCAGAAAAGTAGCCATTCAATAGAGAACTCTGCGATCTCGTGGAAAAGTTGTCAATCCCAAATCAGTGACAATAGGGGACGGAAACCCGCCATAAGAAGGGAATTTCTGAAACTGATGAACTCTTTTCTCACGTGCATAGCATCTGCATAGATTTTTGTCATTTGTATCTCCTCATGCTTGTAATTGTTAAAATTGTCACACTTTTGACTGTGAATACTTGTTGAATTAGGTGATCACCACTATGAGACAGTTATAAGAAGCACTTTATAATTTTCACTTGGGCAACGAGCAAAGGAATGTCTGATTTATAAAAGGTTTGAGAAAAAAAACAAAACAAGATTTTCTTGAATAAACAATTGTGTTTTGAACAAAAAGGATAAGATGAGATCAAAACTGGAACGTTTTTAAGAGGATAGCATGATTACTTGATTTATGTCAACACTGTTCAGAACCCCAAATTCCATTGATCCTAAAAGAGCCCATTATTTCTCTTGGAAGCCAATTTGAATTTGAGACGTATTAAGATCTTTCCTTTCGTCTGGCCAAATTACCTTCAGAGACCTAATTACTTGTAGGGCCTTGGATGACAAATTGGTTCAAAAATCGAATAAGCCAACTTACATAACACCTTTCAAACCACTTCAATTGTCGAGACACCTTTATCACCATTGTGATTAGTGGGGGGCAACACTCAACGTAGTAATAACATGCTCATTCTCATCAATAAAGAGGCTCGACAAGACAATGAGGCAGAAGACATCAATCATCAAATTCCCATCAAAGAAAAAGAAAAACTGGGCCTAAAAAAGAAAGAGGTCGCAAAAAGAAGAATAAAAAGAATTGCAACATCATGTGCTCCGCATAGTTTTTCCGGATGGTAAAAAAACAAGAAATGTTTTTCAAGAAAATTGTTATCAAGAAAAGGTTTTCAAAAATAGGTTTTCAAAAAAGGTTTTGAGTCTTTTAAAGAGTCGCCTTTCATCAAAATATCCAGATCTGAAATGATAAATGGCCTTCTTTATTATCCCTACGCTTGCAGAAAATTGTCCATTGTTGTCCCCTTTGAGCCTTATGAGTTTTCTTTCGATTCAACCCTGATCAAGGATCACCCTCTACACTGGGGGGCAAAGATGAAGAAGGATCGACCTCAAAAGAACGAGTCTGCAGTCAAAGTTAAAAGTGGGGCATCCCAGCATTAATGAGTTCCATTCATAAAGAAGCATTCAGCTCACTTCATCAAGTAATTCAAATCAAAGTTCAAATCAAAAGTGAATCAAAAGCGAAAGTCAAAAATTGAAAAGAAAAGCAAAAGGAAAAACGAAGAAGTTGAAAGCTGAAAAATGGAAGATCAAGTTCGGTAGCATCCTTCACAACAGAGAAAGTGATCCTTGGATCGAACACCTCAAACACATTTTTGAACCTTTTATCCTTTCTTTGGCACCCCTAACCCAATCCCACATTACGTGCCTAATAAAGTCCATCTTTGATCAGGTTAGGATATTGAAGGTGAAGGGATTGTTCCTAAATTAGAAATTGTTTTGGCAAAAGAAAAAGTGTTCTTCTCAAAAGGGTTTTAGAGAAAATTGGTTTCAAAACTTTTTTCAAATGCGGGTGCATGGTGGGGCAACTAATCAAAAAAATGAAAAATGAAATGAAAAAATGAAGAAAGAGAAGTAAGAACGAGCTCTAGGGTGAAAACCCGAGAAAGGGCAGTCTAGAGCAAAGATGGGAATTCCTGGAGCCTCCAAAACAGTCGGAGAAAATATGACCTCTTATGCAGTAATAAGCATTAAAGTCGAGAGTGGACGACGTCATCAAACATTTCAATCTTGTCAAGTGAAGTCAACCCACCAAAATAAATCTTTTTGACGATTGCCATTCAATCCTTTCGAACCATACTCCTTTTAATACCCAGTGTTGATACAAATCATTTTGAGACAAATAATAAATTGAGAATGTTTTGAAAATGTGTTTTGCAAAAGATTTGCATTCCATTTGTGAGTCCAAGAAGAAAGTTAAGTCAAAAATCTCATACAGGAAAGTTTTCTAAGTGGTGGTCACCAAATCCTTGGAGAACGTCTTCTAGTAGGGCTGCATATATAGGGGCATTTTTAACAAAATCATGAAATGTTTTCTGGGGGCAAAAGGGCAATATCCTGTGGGATCATTTTAAATCATATCATGTTTCAAGAGAATTCAACTACATGATGAGAATTTTTGACTTCTGAATTAAATTATGTTGCAGGAAGTTGGCAAAGAAAATGGTACCAAGATTGGGGCAAAGGAGCCAGCTAAAAGCTCGTCAAGGAGACCTTTGGCTACACAAGGGAAGTCAATATCGTATTACTCTCCTTAGTCAATTCATTCTTTACTCAGCATACATGTGCATTCATGCATACATGCACACATTGGAATATTTCATTTTCATCCATAGCAGGAGTGCAAGATAAAGAGTCAGGTTCATTATGAGAGCAGAAAGAAGAACTCGGAGTCATTCAACAGAAGTCGTTTGGGGCATGTCAGGAAATAGAAGAGTTCAGAATCATTGGAAAAGAAACCGTTGGGGCAAGTTAGAACAAGGAAGAAGGAAGTTAAGATCCTAACAGTGGAAGACACCAGAAATCACAGCTTGGTAGACGCAGGTCAGACAAGTGAGGGGTTTGAAAAGAGGTCAAAAGGGCAAAAAAGAGTTCAAGAAAAGAGGAGGTAAGAAAGACGAGTCAAGAAGAGGAAAGAGACAGAGCTGGGAATGGTTGAAGGAGGTGGATCCAAGAAGAGGGAAGACTCATTCAAACAGAGAGGGAGAAGCCAAAAGAAGTTCAGTAGGAATTTATCAGAAGATGGCGATGATAGATCGAAGTTCAAAAGAATCAATCTCCATCTTTTAAAAGATGCTAGCTAATCAAAGGTGATTTTCTCAGAAGATTCAATTGGGGCAAGAGCTCATATAATGACAAAGAGTTAGCAGATCAGGGGCAAAGGTATTAAGATGAGTAAGGGAAGATCAATAAGAGCCAATGAGCAAGGAAAGCTAGAGATGAGAAAGGCGAACAGATTTATAAGAGGTTGATCGGAGGACGATCTTTTCAAAATAGACCAGCAATAGATTTTCTCTTGGAAAGTAATGTTCCAAGGACAATCAAAGATGATCCGGAAGACGATTCCTTAGAGGATTTTAGAAGAACGCCGGAAGACGGTTTGCTAGAAAGAATTTTCAAATGTGGATTGGAAGACAATCTCACTAAGGAATACCGGAAGACGGTTTGCAAGAAAGAATTTTCAAAAATTGATTGAAGACAATCTCATTAAAGAAGTACACCGGAAGACGGCTTGTTAGAAAGAATTTTCAAAAGTTGATTGGAAGACAATCTCATTAAGAAGTACACCGGAAGACGGTTTGTTAGAAAGAATTTTCAAATGTTGATTGGAAGACAATCTTATTAAGGAGAACCCCGGAAGACGGTTTCCTAGAAAGGATTTTCAAATGTTGATTGGAAGACAATCTCATCGGAAGACGGTTTGCTAGAAACAATTTTCAGGAGTTGATCGGAAGACGATCTTGTCAAGAAGTACACCAGAAGATGGTTTCTCAAAAATTTTCCTAAGTTGATCGGAAGACGATCTTGTCAAAAAGCACACCAGAAGATAGTTTCCTAATAGTTTTCAGAAGTTGATCGGAAGATGATCTTGTCAAGAAGTACACCAGAAGATGGTTTCTCAACAGTTTTCAGAAGTTGATCGGAAGACGATCTTGTCAAGAACTACGCCAGAAGATGGATTCTTAAAATTTTCAAAAGTCGGTCGGAAGACGATCTTGTTAAAAAGCACACCAGAAGATAGTTTCTCGAAAAGGTTTCAAAAGTGGGTCGGAAGACGATCTTGTTAAGAGATGCACCGGAAGACGGCTATTTAGAAATAGATTTTTAGAAGTCAATCAGAAGAAGGTTTATCAGATTTAGATATTCAGAAGCCAATCGGAAGACGATTTTTCTGGAAGATTTTCAGTATTAGAAATTGATTGGAAGACAGTCTCCTCAAATGTGTTGGAAGACGACTTTTTCTCAAATGAAATTCCTTAAAGGGATCTTTTCAAAGAGTATCAAAAGATGATTTTGTCAAGATTGAATTGGAAGACAGTTCAAAGAATGGGCGGAAGACGGTCCTTTTTTAGATTGAATTGGTAGACAGTTCAAAGGATAAGCGCAAGACGGTCCTTCTAAGATTGAATTGGTAGACAGTTCAAAGGATAAGCGGAAGACGGTCCTTTTTAAGATTGAATTAGAAGACAGTTCAAAGGATGAGCGGGAGACAGTCCTTTTAAGATTGAATTGGAAGACAGTTCGAGGGATAAGCAGGAGACGATCCATTCCGAAGTAAAAAGAAAGTCAAACATCTGACTCGGCAGTAAGGACGGGTGTCTACTTCTTTGCACACTTCCTAACTCTCAAAAAGTATGCAAACTACTTCTTTGCACACTTCTCGATAGTTAGCAAGCGCACAAAGAGGGGCAGCTGTAGACACCCATTTTTGTCCTGTATCCTTCAATTTAAATCAATTTATTTCTTAATTGGCATTAGGATCACCTAGGGGCATTTTGGTCATTTTCAAGAAATCTAGGGGCATTTTAGTCATTTGCATATTCAGGGGCATTTTGGTCATTTTAAGTCCACGCTTAACTTTGATTAGCTAATTCATCTAGGTCATTTAGATTGCATTAAAAAAAACCAAAAAATCTTAATATGCACTTTTTGCATTTTTACATACTTCATGGTTTAACTTCATTCAGTAATTTAGTCTAGTTTTCAATTGACATCATGTGAATTTTTAAGTAGGTCCCATCTATTTTCATTTTCCCATCAATCATATCGATTATGTTCATGGTTTTTTTTTATTCTCATTAAGCAGGATCATTTTCCTCATATTTATTTTTATTGGTCCATTAATCACTCCTAACACTTATACTAGTATGAAATCATGTTACTTTGATTTTTCTTCACATAACGTAGCGTAAGTGAATTTGCATTTTCATTTGATACCAAATAGTTGCATTATAGCATTGTCATTATGAAACACAAAATAGATGATGGAAGATTTCAAAAAAGTTCCATTGTTAATACTTCATTTTTCATGTTTTTGTTTACATCTCATTTTACAAAGTACAACAAAGGGAGAATAGTTCTAAATGTAGCTCGCATGATCCCATTCCTTTGTTTTTCCTTCAACTTTAACTTCGGGTTTTTAGTTTGGTCTTCCCTATTGATCCAGACCTGCAAGAAAGAAAAGAAGCACAAAAAATGTTCCCCAAGACACAGAAGAACATGTACACCATCAATTGGTATACACGCAAGGGAACAAACAGAGTGCTGTGCTTGGGGAAAAGGGTTAGATGTTGGCTACAATGAGAGCAGGGGGTGAGATTTATTCTCACCATTGAAAATCTCAATGAAGCCTTAAGGAATAGGAAGAGAGGTTAGTACTTAATATCAAAAGAAATCAGAAATGAGCAGCAATAGGATACAAGACATTGAGTGACAAAAAGGGAAATCAGAAAGTGAACATCAAGATACAAAACACTGATTAACAAACTGGGCTCAAGACAGCAAGAAGTTGGAGGCAAAAAGCAGCAAAGGGTTGGCAGAGATGCTTAAATGAAGTCATTGATAGGCACATACAGTTTCAAGCAGGGTACAAAGTCAAGAGAAAGCAACAGAGCTACTCAACTGGCTCTAAAAGATAACAATGCAGCAAGCGAAATGAATCAGAGCACATATTCACAGTTCAATAACAAGAGCAGTCAAAATTCAGTGTGCATACATTCATGTGCCATTCGTTTCAGCAGCAAACTTACTTTCCAGGATCAAATGATCATCTACCAATTTCAAAGGAATCAAACAATTTGGAAACAAGACAATTCCAAGGCAATTACAGTGCTATTCAGCAGAAGTTCCCTCATATCAAACTTAACATACAAAGAGCAAGACAAAGATCATCACCGTTTCATCATTAAGCAAATGATCATCAGCAACAAATCAACCCCATCAAAAGTCAAGAGGGCTCCAGCAAGCAATCCTAGTTAAACAATTCTATTTACAGTGGTGGAATTACTTACTGACTTGTTAAGATTCAATTGGTTGCAAAGCCAGCTGGGATTCCTGTTAGCGGAAAAGCACCTACAAGGAGAGAAAAGGGAGTTAGATTAGTAAAAACAGAAAAGGAAAAAATAATGGGATTGTTTAAAGCCAAGCCAGCTCAGCAAACCTTCACACACGTGCACATTCATCCTATTTCCATAGGTTCAGTGAATTCACCTGCATAAGAAGACAAAGAAATTCTGTTAGCTAACCAACGGGAGAGGATATGATCGAAAGAGAAAAAAAACAGATTCAAGGAACGAGGGCAGTCTCTCTCTAGATTCGGAGGCTTTTACACACACAGAGCTCTCACATTCTCTCCTCTCCGACGCTCTCACTAAAAAAACCTCCTTTTCAAAAACTCTCTCTTCCTCACAAGAGATTTTTACAGACTACAACTCTTCTCTAAAAACACAAAAAGAAATTCAACATACAGAGAGAAAACTGGGAACTCTCACCTCAAAAAATTTCTCTTTTCCTTGGGTCATCGAAACACACGAACACTCATTCTTGGATCATAAAACACCCACTCTCTCTCAAACTCCTCCACACTCGAAGACACACCTGAGCTCTCCACAATCTCCTCTCCCATAGAAACCTTTCACTCAAACAAGCTCACCCATAGGATCCTCTCCAAGAATTACTCCAAGAAACTCTCTCTCAAACACTGAAATTTTCCCACACAGGATCCTGACCAAAGAATACCCAAAGGAAGACCCCTCTGGTCTTTCTCTCGACTGCCAAGAACATAATACATGTAGCCTCTCTCTCAAATTCTCCATTTCTCTCTCAAATGTTTGAAGGTAGAGCCATTTTCAGCGATAGCAGACGCGGCTTGAGGGTGGTTGGTGTGATCTTCTATTTACGTTAGATCTAGGTGGATTTGAGGGGAATTTGAAGGTTTCAGGGACAGATTTGTGAAGAGGAATGGGGGGAAGGCGTTTAAGGTTGGATCGAGCTTCGAGTTATGGTGGTTTATGGTGGTACAAGGAGGCGGCGGCGGCGCTGGTATAGTAGAGGAGGGAATTAGGGTTTCAGCTAGGATTAGAAGAAGAAGATGAAGTGGAAGGGAGGGAGAAGAGAAAAAGAGCTTTTATAGGCAATGAGGAAACGACGCCGTTTTGAGTATGGGCATTCACGGCATTTACAGGTAAGTTTTCTACTTCCTTTGATTTGGTCCCTGCTGCTTTATTTAACTTTAATTTTACGCAATTTGAACCTTTTTTAGCTGTGGTAGTCAATTTAGGGCTTACATGTCAATCTTTTTAGTAATTAATGGCATAGATTCATTATTTTTTTAATTTTTTAATTTGTAGATAGTAAATTTAAGCTTAAAGATATTAGCTTGATTAATTGATAAGTTTGAGGATTGTTTAACGATTGATTTTTTTTTAGTCCAAGGTTTGGATTCTTACTAAAAATGTGAAAATTAGTTTACGTTACTAGCAATGGAGTAAGGTTTAGGAAAATTGATAGTTTGATTACACTTTGGTTACATTAATTTCATATTTGGTATGTTTCAATTGAAATGTTGATTAATTTAAAGTTGGTCCATTTTTGTGGGTTTGTTCTTGAGTTTGATTAGTCATGGTGGAATTAAGTCAATTTTTGTAATTAGATTAAAGTTTATTAGATTTGGGTTGAATTTGAGGTATTTTTTTTATTAATGTAGTCTTGTGGCCTCATTTCTATAATTTACATTATTGGTATTTAATTATGCTTTTCGACCCCTGGATTTTGCTAATTGTTTTCTTGATGTGCAGATAGGTCTCCAATTTGTCCAATTTTGCCCCTGAAGCTTTTAATTTCTTTCAATTTCCTTCTTTGTTAACTTAATTTCAATTTGGTTAAGCCTGTGTTTGTAATAATCTAGTAGTCTAGAGTAGATTTATAGTAGAGTCTAATTGCATGCATATCATACTTATTTGTATGTTTAAACTGTTTGCATTACACGCCACTATTATATGTTCTGATTTATAAAGTGTCGTTTTTTACTATGACGGGCGAATTCGTAATGGTTGAGCACAACCTCCCGGGATTCTGCTCTGAGATCGAACAACCTTTACGAATATCCCTGGGGGGCCGGGCTAGGTTCGTAATGGTTGACTCGAGTAATCCCCATTTTATCGATCAAATGATTAAAATGAACCAGTTCATGCATCATCTGCATTCATTTTCCTTCCCTTTTAAGCATAATCAAGAAAATACAAAAAGATCATTTTTCTCCAAAAAACATTTTTCAAAAAATCAGTGTTCTCTTATTCGATTTTCAAAATTAAGAAAATAGTAAATCAAGAGATTTCAAGGTAAGCATTTTCAAATAGAACCCTTTTTAAGTAAACTCAAAAGGAGATTTTGGAAAATAAAAGTTTGGATAATTCCAGAAGAAGGTTCTGGAAAATAAAGAAATCTGAAAGAAGATTTTGGAAATTAATAAAATTGGTAAGTTTCTAGAAAAAAAATCAAATGGTAAAAGGTTTTGTCATAGCATTTTCAAAATTTCCTTTTCGAAGAGAAAAGAATAAACAAGAGCAAATAGTGAAAAAGAATCGTGATTGGATTAATCGACAGTGTTCGATTATATTTTTCGAATTCTCGACATCGTTTTCAAAAATGGTTTTGTTTTCCTTTTATAACCCTTTTTAATAATCAAGATATAGATTTAAAAGCAACTTTTAGTATTAACCCATTAGATTTAGTTTAGGCTAGAGGTACCGTCGTTTGACGGGCGTCTCGGGGGTGCTAATCCTTCCCCGAGCGTAATCGACTCTCGGACCCATAGACTCTGGTTAAGCAGACATGGTTAGGTTTAGTACGACCTTCGCCAAGCCTAGGTTAGTATTAAACTTAAGATAGGTGGCTAATCACACCATAAAAAAGATTAGTGGTGACTCCTTACCAACGTCGTCTCGATAGGGTTCCCCGGACCCGAACGTTTCGACACATTGTCCATAGAGGAATGAGTACCATTTGCAGTGAAAGATTCCAAGCAAGTTCGAACGTCAGCAAGCAAATCAAAGGGGCAGGAAAGCAATCATATGAAGACCAAAGCAAGATGTTTAGTGGGCATATAAGAGAGAAGGCATTCTCTTGCAGTTCACCACACTTTTTAAGCATACAAGTATTACTACATTGCAATCATATTCAAAACAGAAATTAAAAAAAGCACAAGATCAGAAAGCAATTTTCGCAGCAAGTGAATGTGGAACAATCTAAAACAGAGCAGTGTGGCAACATTGCAGCCATGTCCAGTTAAAAGATCAAGGGAACACTACAATAGTAGAAAATTTCAAAGACACACAGAATTCAGGGCATTCACTATTTCAGTGTCATTCGATAGAATCAAAAAACAGGGCAACACTTAGAATTTCAGAGGCATTCCATAGTCAGCGCTGTTATCAAGTTCATTAAAAATTTAAGGACATTAGCATCCCACACCATTATTCGGAAATCACTCATGCCACTGGGAAATTAAAACAGCAGGGCAATGCATTGAAACAGCAAGACAGAAGTAAAGAGAAGTTCAAAGGGAAATGGAAAAGAGAGACTACCTGCTGACTTGTTGAACCTTGATTGGTCCAAAGATTGTCTGTATTGCCACCTCAGCATTGGAAGGAGGGAAGAGAGCACCTGCAGACACAAGAGAACTCACATAAGAACAAATTACTATTGCAATCATGAACAGACAAAAAAAACAAAGAGGGAGTGCAAACCGTGGCAAGCTGATGGTCCTCACACGGGTTCACCCTCAAAGTGACACCTGCCCAAGGAGACAGAGATCATTAATGAATAAAAATTTGAAGCAAAAAACAAAAAAAAAGGGAGGCAAGAGACCGTGAGATGAAAGAAGGGACTTACGGTGGAGATCAATTTGGGGGCAAGAATATATTCATCATTTTCATTCGGTAAAAGGGGGTTTTAGAAAAAGGATATTTGGAGAAGGGCTTGAGAAAAAAGAGGGAGCTTTCAAGAAAAACGAGGGTTCAACAGTCTTAGGTTGATCAAGCAATAAGACAAAAAGAGTGGCTTTTTTTTTAATTTTCTAAGATTAGTAGTTCATAGTTTTTTTAGTAGAAAAGAGAGGGAAAACAGAGGGTTTTAGAAAGAGTAAAGAGGCTAGGTTTCAGAGATTTAGATATGGGATGTGGAGGTTTGTTTGGTGGAAATAAATTAAGTATTTGAGGAAGAAGGTGAAGCAGCATGGTTAAGTCGGAGTCAGGCCGCCGGGACTTCGAGACTTGGGGAAGTTTGAGGTTTTGTGGTTTGAGGGCTTAGATCCAAAAATTGAACAGTGATTAGATAGGAAGAAAGGTGGTGAGAAACATACCTAAGATCGATGGCCATCCTACGGTGAAATCTTGAGATCGGTGTTGATGGATTAGTTTCGGCCTAGGCAAGATCTGCATAGTTAGAGGCTTGATTCTGAAAAAAAAAAAGCTTGGATTCAGCATTTAGGAAGTCAAAAGGGGATGTCTGGAGTTTATGGCTTCAGTCGGCCGTGGTTGGCGGCTCCGGCGTGGCAGTCCGTGGCGGTATTGAGGGTGGCGGTGAAATCCGGCAAAGGCAAGTGTGACTAGGGTTTGAAGCTTTTAAAAGATGAGGAAGATGAAGTTGTATTTATACAACCCGAGTGCCCGACCCGGAGAGACATGAATCGGTCCAGATCTGACCTGATACTAACCCAGCCTGTTATGGTCCTTTTTTACTTGGGTAATGTTTTCTGACCATGGGCCTTTACCTTTTGTGGATTTGGGCCTGACATTTTTTATGTTTATTATTTTGTTTGGTTTGGGCTTAGTATCACATATTAGGCTATTAGATAGTTTAGGTTATTAAATTAGTTTTAATTTTAATTATTCAAATTAAGGTAATTTAGAAAATAAATTAGTTCTTAACAAATAGCAATTATTAATTAGTAACTTAAAAATTTGGATTTAGTTTATAAATTTCGGATAAGGTAATTTAGAGATTTAGTAATTTAATTAGCTTAGAAATACTGAGAAATTGAATTATCTCTAATTAAGTTAGAATTAGTAATTTTCATAATTAATTAGGAAAATCATTTGCATCATGCATCATCAATTATTCGTTTATAATTGTTAAATGAACACTTGTCTATTTCATGATCAATCATATTGCATCCTCAAATGTCATTTGAGATTAAAATAACAACGGTTGTGAGTGTTTATTTCCGAAGATGGAATACCCCTTTATGGGATTTCCTAGGTCGGGACTGCTCTATAAATCGCCTCGGAGACCGGACCAGTTGGTTTATGGAGTGGCCCTGAATAAATACTCAGTTTCCTTAATCAAATTGACGGTCCATGCATCATCTGCATCCTTTTAGGTGGACCCACTAAATTCAGAGTTAGGGGTAAATCAGTAATTAAGAATGAGCTTAATTGGACTAATTAAGGAAGAATGAATAAGAAAAACTCAAAAAAATAGAAAAGAAAAAAAGGGAAAATAAAAAAAGAGAAGGTTTCAAAGTTTTTTTGTTTTTGGGAAAGTCCCCATTAATGCATTTTCAAAAAAAATGGGTTATTTTAGAGAAAGTTCCCATCAAAACATTTCCGAAGGTTGGTTTCCTTACGGGAAGGTTCCCATTAAAGTTTTTTTCTCCAAAGGCCGTAGTAATTTCAAATTTCCAAAATACCCTTTCGGTCGAAGGGTCATTTTCGTCTTTTGCATTTAAGTTTAGTATTTTCAAATTTCCAAAATACCCTTTCGGTCGAAGGGTCATTTCCGTCATTTGCATTTAAGTGTAGTATTTTCATTTCCAAAAATACCCTTTCGGTCAAAGGGTCAGTTTCATCTTTTTGCATTCAAGTTTAGTATTTTCGTTTCCAGAAATACCCTTTCGGTCGAAGGGTTAGTTTCGTCTTTTTGCATTCAAGATTAGTAGTTTCGTTTCCAGAAATACCCTTTCGGTGAAAAGGGGCAGTATCATCAGGTTATTGCATTTTAGTCTAGTCTTTCTTTCCAAAGAATACTCTTTCGGTCAAAGGGTCAATTCTGTCATTCTTGAAGTTCAGCAATTTTCAAATTTCCAAAATACCCTTTCGGTGAAAGGGTCAGTTTCATCATTTTCGCATTTCAGTCTATTCTACTTTCCAAGAATGCCCTTTCGGTCAAAGGGCGAACTTTGTCATGCTTTCACATTTAAGGAAATAAAAGGTTTTAAGACATAAGAAAATACAAAAAGATTAAGATTAAGCATTTAGGATTAAAAGCAACCAATTTAGGATTTTCCTCAGATTTAGTGTTAGACTCTCAGTATCGTCATATTGACGGGCGTTGTGGGGGTGCTAATCCTTCCCCGCACGTAACCGACTCCCGGACCTAGGTTTTGGTTCGTAGACCGTAGTATTAGACTTAGTGTGTCTGTCGTCAAGCTCGTGATACATTAGGTCTAATAATCAGTAGGTGGCTAATCACACCTAAGCAAAAAAAATTAGTGGTGACTCCTTCAGGCCAGCCTTGGTTTTCTCCCTTAAGTCGTTAAACGGTAAGGTTCGGGACCCCGGACCCGCACGTTGCGACAGGTGGGTGTGAAGGTAAGTATGTATGGAAGTCTGAAAGAAATGGTAGATTCTCAGTGCGTGCAGCCTACAACTTTTTGATAAAGGAGGCAAATGGAGAGGAGATGGATGGGAATCAAGGCCAGCAATGGTTAAATTTATGGAAATTAAACTACCATTCAAAATCATTATCTTTTTGTGGAAGATCTGTAATCAGTGTCTGCCACTTAAAACAGAGTTAACCAGAAAAGGAATGCAAGTAAATGAGGTATGTGTTTTCAGTCATCAAGAAATTGAAACTCTAGAACATCTTTTTCCGATATGTATTCTTTTGAGAGGGCTGTGTGGTTTGGTTCCCAACTAAATCTTAGGACTAACAGTTTTGTTGAGGTGAATCTTATGTAGTGGATCCTGCATTGGCTGGGACAGGATGGCAGCTTGGAAAGACATAACTTTTGGTCCGCTGTGGAATTTGCTCTAACGCTGTGGTACTTATGGATCCAGCGAAATGAATGTTGCTTTCAAGGAAAGGATCCAAGACCAGAAAGTGTTTTAGCCAGAATTTAGATTACAGCTGCAAGAGTTAGGGAGGCCTTTAAAAAGGAGGCAGATAACACAATGGCCATAAAGATTGCCAGGCCACGACTACTTAAGGATGGAAGCATAGCGAACTTGGAAACTTTGGAGGTTTGCC
Source organism: Corchorus olitorius (assembly GCA_001974825.2). Taxonomy (NCBI): domain Eukaryota; kingdom Viridiplantae; phylum Streptophyta; class Magnoliopsida; order Malvales; family Malvaceae; genus Corchorus; species Corchorus olitorius. The sequence continues at coordinate 38,129 of AWUE01017594.1, forward strand.
TCAGTTAAATGACAGTGAGTGGTTGGTCTTTTTGGAGGTAGAAAAGGTGCAAGGAAATTATTGGCTTGGAATTGCAATGATGGCTAGAAACTATAGGGGCGATACAAGAGTAATCTGTCGGAGTGTGACAGGGAACATGAAGTTCATTGCAAGGTTGACACTGGCAAGACTTATGCTCGGAAGAATGGTCGAGGAAGGAGCAAAGAAGATCTGGTGCAGGACAAATGCACATAATTAGAAGGCGGCTTTGTATGGTAAAACGATTGTCTCGTGGCAGCAACAACCTTTGATAGCTGACATATGTGTTTTGTTGAATTCTCTTCAACAGGTCTCCTTCTTTAAAGGATTGTACCCACTCGTAGGAGAGACGAAAAAGATGGCGGCAGCTGCAGCAAATAACAAACTACTCTTTCTCTTGGCCTTAATTTAAGTTTTCGCGGTAACAAAAAAAAGAAAAGTCGCTGACATGTTGTAAACAACTCATTAGCTATTCTCTTTTATTTTAGCAATAATCATTGAACTCATGAGGATTTATTCAATAAATTGAGATTAAATTTATTTTTTATTAATGTTTAAAGAATTAATTATTATCATTTAATCATATATATTTCATCTATATTAAAAAGTACGTTTACCTGTAAAACTTTTGAATCACCCATTATACCCTTATTTGTCAAATATATTTCTATTTTGCCATTCTAGAATTAATATTATTAGATTTTAATTATATATTGTTTATATTTATTATTTAATGATTACTAATAAAATTTAATTTGATTAACAATTATTACCTCACTAGACTCTATTTACGTTCACCTGTAAAACTTTTGAATCGTCCATTATATCCTTATTTATCAAATATATTTTTATTTTGTCATTCTACAATTAATATTATTAGATTTTATTTACATATTGTTTATATTTATTATTTAATGATTACTAATAAAATTTAATTTGATTAACAATTATTACCTCACTAGACTACTACTCTTAATCTTGCTTTCTTGGTGCCAAAAAGACTACTACTCTTACGTTTAATATACTTCTCTATTTATATTGTTTATATTTATTTATTATTTAATGATTACTAATAAAAATTAATTTGATTAGCAATTATTACCTCACTAGACTACTACTCTTATAATATACTTCTCTATCTTTTAGATCTGTTAATCTAGATTCCGCTTCTTTGAAGTTATGGAAGGGATATTGTTAAGATTCTGACCAAACAATGTTTCTCAAATCTTCAATTCTTTTAAAGCATTTACCTCTTAATCTTTTCATGAGAATGGGATGGATATGAGTGATACAATAAGTCCTTATTTTATACAGTATAAGTTCATTCTTTTTGTACCAGGGACGGAGTCATCCTCTGAGTAGATACAAGACTAAAAGAGCCACTGTAGGGCCCATTGTTTGTGATAAGAACTATGAGAAAATTCACTATATGGCGCCTAATATTTATTGTTGTGGAGCAAGAACTGCTGCTGATACAGAGGGCAGTGATTGGTATGTAAAAGTTCTTTTCCTACTATTCTTGCTTTATTATTATAATAATTATTAATCGTGACTCTCTATTCCTTTTACTAAAGTTTAATTTGATTATCAAGTGGTATATGTGACTATTATATTCTGATTTATTTTTTATGTTGCCTTCCATTATAGATATGGTTAATTCCCACCTGCAGCTCCATCGGTATCATACTAGACGAGAATCAAGGGATGTAACAACCCTGATTCTTTTAAAATCTCATCTTTTCAAGTAAGCTTATATTTGAGGGTCATTTTTGGTATAATTAGATCTTTCTCTTATTAATATATATATATATATATACATATATAGAAATCAAATTAGAGAAAATTTTAAAGGAATAATTCCTTACGAGAAACTCACATATGGAGAATTAATTAGTTTTATACAAAAGGAAGGATTAAAAGTATGTCAAGATTTAAAATTGCAAAAACAACTCAAAAAAGAAAGATATATCTGTAAAAAAGAATTAGGATCATTCTGTCGTCAATTTGATATCAGAGATGAACATTCTTTCTCAAAAACTTGTTGCCCTTCTAAACCAAAACAAAGAAAAAAGAATAATATTCCTGAATATTATAAAAAACCAAAATACAAAAAATATAAGAAGGCGAAACAACAAGAATCTTTTAACAAACCAAATAAAACAATAAAATGCTATCGATGTGGAAAACCTGGACATATATCAAAATACTGTAGGATTAAGAGAAAAATTAATAATTTAAATCTAGATGAAGACATTGAACAAAAAATTAATGAAATCCTTTTAGGTACCAAGGACATGTTCAAGCTTATCTTCATTTTTTATATCTATATATATATATATATACTGTAAAGAAGGCCCATACTGGTATTTATTTGTCTTGCTGTCTAGGTACCAAGGACATGTTCAAGCTGCTTTGGTTCTTGGTAGAGTAGATGTGACTGGGCCACATTTTCATACGGTTAGTTGACTTATACACATGAGAGTGAAATTTTCTTACCTTTAGCTTTGTTCATTACCCGGTACCAAAAAAAAAACATTATTCATTACCACTTCCTTTGCATTGACCTTATGGTATCATGCAGATTTATCCTCATGGATCTACAGACGCTCTACCATTTGCAATGATGGGTTCTGGTTCACTAGCTGTTATGGCTGTTTTTGAGTCAAAATATCGTGAAGGACTAATTTTAAGTTCTTTTGTCATTTATCATGAAGCGGTGGTGAATTTCATTTGGATTCATAAAATATGCTATGATTTTGATTAGTAAAGCATTTACTTGAATTTTGCTAAACGAGAAAGAACTGGTTTTCAAAACTGCTTTTCCATAGAGCTGTAGGACGAGGATGATCAAATATTTATGAATGCAAATGTAACATTTTTATAATATACTATGTTTTCACTGCTAATTAATATTCATTATTATTTAATTATTTGTTTTCATTGAATATTTCTGATTTTCTTATTGTTTAATATTATTTAAAAATTTTTATTCACACACGTTGAGCCACGTGCATCGCATAAAGGTGAAAACTAGTTTGAATATAAATGGATGTTAATTTTCTTTATAAAAAATAATTATAATTATTAAGTTTTTTTGGGCCAAAGAAAGACACAATTTCATTCATCTAACAAATTCATTGTTGTACATCAAGTCAAATAAGAGTATACATAAAGAGACAGCGCCTACGAACTGATGACTCAATTTTCCTAGGTGATCTACCTTTTTTTTCTAATAAATGAAAACATTAGGGAAAAATAAAGAATTTCAAAATAAATTTAAAGAAAAGAGAAAAAGGGATGAAATTTTAAAGACATAAAGAATCTCATATATATTACTGTCACAATTGTATGAAAAAATGTTCTAAATATATTGCTTTTAATTCTCAATTTTCATTTTTCCTTTCAAAATTTTGTGTAGATAATCAATTAAATATCCCCTCTTCTTAATTTCCTTCTTTGATTATTATTTTATTTTTTTAAATGCTCAAAAAGATAGTAATAAAATTGCACCCCATTATCGCCTATTAAAAAAATAGTGCAGAAAATGGAGATTACTCAAAGGAAGCATTAAACTGATAGAGCGGCAATCATCAGGAAAATGCCTTTTGCTCAAACAAGGACAAAAGCTTGTTGTTCAGTATTTGACACTCCAATCTTTGATGAGTTCTTCCAACCAGCTGTTAATATAAATTATAAAGACATTATTATATATATATATATAATATAATGAAAAATAAATAGATTGCTACTATTTGAAACTTAATTATTTATATATAAAAAATAAAAATAAAAACCCTTTTAAATTTACCTTGAGATGTAGAGTGTAAAAGAATATTCCTTGAGGGGAGTGAAGACAGGTAGCATTAATGAGTTGAAGTCCATATTCTTCCTCTAATTCGAACAAGATATGAGATAAGAATATTTTGTGATAGCTTGAAATCTGAATTATAATCTCTCTTCCATTCACATGATTCGTTGAGATAGCTGCGGCTCCTCCTTGCTTGTAATTATTAATATTATTATTATTATTCATAATTATTTGATCCGCTTGGCCTTGCCTGTTTGAAATCCTTGACGACAATTCTTCCTTCTTTTTCTCCAGCATCTCCACTTGTTGCTTCAGCTCTGGTATGTACTTTAGCACAACCGAAACTGTTGCAGGGTTGTTTAAATTGTCCTTCACATTTATACAAAGAATTTCAAAAATCTCATAATAATGTGGAATAATATAATATATACCCTATGGAGATCATTAGTATTTAAATATGGAGATATAAGCAAAACACATTAAAGCAATAATTCTGATCGCTCCCGTTAAACATTCGAAATAAGAACCTAGCAAACCCCTTGATAAGTACAGAGGCAATTAAGATTTGATCCCACAGAAAATGAACAGGCTTAGATTGGAATATGATGATTATTAAAGACAATTATTAAAGACAAAATGGACTTCTAAATATGATTAAAAGCAGAAAAAGAAAGAAAGGGTTAATGAATATTATTGGTATGAACCCACTTCTCTTCAATCGAAGTATATATATATAATGGAATAGTAATTAAGGAAAAGAAAGGGAGAGTAGAGTACCATCTGATCCGAAGCCGGAAGCAAAGAACGCAAAGAGGAAAACAAAGTATTAATTTGCCTACGCCGGTCTCGCTCTTTAGCATTGTGATTAAGCTTCTTAGCCACGTTGGGATTACTTGTACTTGCTGCAGATTGATCAATACTTTGTGACTTTGATGAAGGATTGAAATATTGGAACAAATTATTATTGTCTTTGTAAAAGTTGTTCTTCTGTTCATTGGCCATGGCTACCACTTGCGATGGATGATGTTCAACAAGTCATATATAGCTCACCATGATTGGAAAACAAATGAGAATTTAGGGCACACATGCTTCATTTATTATACTTATTTGCATCTTCTGGAACTAATATATGTATATATATATAATCTTTAAACCAAGTGTTGTGTTGTCATCAACTACTGTGCAAAATTATATTATGTTTAAAAAAGAAACAAGTTGATATATCGATTACAAAGTCTTCTTTAGATTGCGTTACTTAATGAATTAACAAAAAATGACGACATAGTTTTTTTTTTCAGTACATTAATAATTAAAATTAATTTAGTAGGTTATCGCATCTCTAAGATCAGAGACAATTCTTAAAAAGTGGGTTAAGTCTATAAGCTACAAATAAATTTTAAAAATTTAGACATGTAACTTAAAGGCCAAAACGGGGCAATTCTTAATAAGTGGTAGGAACATCCAAATGTTAAAATTACATATAAAAACAATGCATATTAAGTACACTGTGTTAAGATTGGAAGAATTGTAAAGTAATGAGCCATGTAGCAAAAAACCAAAACGGGGCAAATAAGCATAAGAAAGGTCTAATTTTTTATAGTCAAGGAGCAGATATAGTTGTCGTATGAAAATTAAATTAGTTAAGAGCATTTGTAAGAGTATATGTAATTTACACAATGAATTACAAAATGATTGTACTTAGCATTGGCTAACTGTGTTTTTGGAAAGGAAGAAATATGCCACTAATAGAAACATCAAGAAAAAGGAAGCTGAATGTTAAATAAAAGAACAAACTTTTTGTAAAATAAAAGAGGAATAAGAAAATGTTAAATTTAAGTATCAAAAAATAAATCCAGATTTACTTCAAAATGTTGCGGTGAGAAGTGGAAGCTCACCTCTTCAAACTATGTCATCCTAAGGTGCTGCTAAATTAAATGGAAAGATCTTATCAACGTCCACTTGGAAATTTTGAGAAACAGAACAGAGTTCAGGTGAAACCAATTCGCAGAAATGGTAGGAAAGAACAAACCAACCCAAATAGAAATGAAGACGAAAAGAAACAGAACTAGAATGTCAGTAGTTCACCCATGAATAAACAATTATTACAAATACATTCATAGCACCAATCCTTTGGAATTCTGGCAGAGGAGTTGAACCGGTAAATCCTAATATCCACACACAATTAATATGTAATTAAAACACACTTAATTATAAATATTAGTCAACTTAGCTTAAAAATACTTTCAAAAACAAACACCCGATACACACTACAACAATCATAAGGATTATTGGGTAATTAACCAAGAGAGAAAAGATGAAAAAGGGGCGAAAAGGTTGTCACTCATAGAAAGTTAAAAGGAGCCTTTAGTAAATTCCAAGCGAGAAAAGACCAAAACGGGACGAAGCCGAAAAGGTTCTCCACATTAAAAGTTGATGGGAGCCTTTAGTAATTTCCAGAGGGTATTCAAAT